>VZTT01009911.1:14117-27298 GCA_013400855.1 Buphagus erythrorhynchus | reverse complement strand
AGATCTGACACCTTTCTTGCAAGGAAAATGGGTACAAGATCAACTTGCAGAAAAGTGCACTTCTTGCTGCAGGTGCTGACCTCGAGTAAGACTTCAGAGTGGGAAGCAGATCTGGGGGGCTGCTGGCAGAATTGCTCTCTGCAGTGTGGGGTTACTGCTGCTGATTCTCAGGGAGCCTCCAGGAGGAAACAGGGCCAGCAGGAGTCAGTTCAGGTGAGCAGAACTTCCATACAGCACAGGGATGGGTGAGGAAAGGGACTACCAGAGTCTGCTTTTGTCAGCTGCTCTGTCACCCTTCTGCATCACTAAATTATTTAACCTTAAAACTCTGAGAGGGGTGAAATCAATTTACAAATAAGAGGCTACATACTCTTCTTCAGGATTCACTGTATGTTACCAAAGCTTTTTTACTGTCCTCCGTGGGACTTGCTGTCTTCCTAGCAAGAAAAATCACTACAATCTGAGATTTTGTTTTTTGTCTTACTTTATGTTTCCAAATGACACAAGGTCCAGAAACTACTTGATCTTTAAAAGCAATATCATCAGTTTAGTTGCTGTGCTATTTGAACAGGATCTGAAATGCCTGTGATATTAAATCCTGAAGATCTTACTGAAAGCAGGATGGCAAAAATTCTGCAGTGCATAGTAAGCATGTGGCTAGCAGAAAATAAAAAGGACACTGTTTAAAAAATTAATGAGCTTAGATAAACATGAACAAATGAAGTGGAGGAAAGCAGTGTGGGATTTGAGACATATTGTGTAACTTTAATACAAAAAAAAAGTAGCACCTATATATAAGGCAGCAGAGATAAAGGAGTTTTAAATCTGGTAAGAATAGATAGCAGGAAGTGAAACACAGTTTTGAGATCTGTATCTGAAATCTTGACCTAACATTTTGAGTCAAGTGAAAAGATACAAAAGTAATTCAGAAGATTTATGCAATCTCGCTTATAAACAATTGCTCAGCTCAACTACATTAAAGTACAGAAGAAAAAGAAGGGAAAAAAGCAAAGTAGTAAATAATTTATACTGTAATGTGTTTCAAGCTACATCTCCCCTATTGCCTGAATTTTATTGTGCATCAGCCTGGTATAAGTTAAAGATGTAAAAGTGTACCTTTATACCGCTATTCTAAGTTGTGCCCTGAAAAAAACCAACAGCTTGCAGGCATTTAGGATCCAGATCTGTAAACAGTTCTTCCTGATACCATCAAGATGCTGAAAGTTAATCATGGACTTTGATGTTTGCAAAGCCCAAGCCATGGGTTTCCCCAGTAGCCACGGAGCTGGGGCAGGGAAAGAGCCATATGTCACTAATGTTAATGACACCAAGTGAAAGGGAAAATTAAATGGCTGCCAGCAACTGTTTGGATGATAGCAATTAGTAACCACACTTGGGATTAGTCAGGTCTGTAGGCTGACAGTGGCTTGTGTGGGAATACATCACACAGTAAATGAAGCTATTAACCCTTTTCTGCTCTGCCTGTTTCTGGTGAAATCACCTTAAAAACCTTGCCTGCACACACATTTCACTGCAACATTTGGAGAAGCTAACCAGCACAAAGCAATTTCATGGAGTTTCTTCCCTGAAACTCATTTTCTAACGTTGTTGACTATCCATGTGGTTAAATTTTGTGATTGCTCTACAAGAGCAACTGCTTTCCCACAGAAGGTAACATTTTTTTTAGCTTGCTAACACATCCATCTGTGAGCACTACCGCAGTATGTCCTGCTCAGACTTCTTGGTTTTCTTGTGAACCATATATTTTCCCATATAACCTGGTCATCTGTGTACTTTCCATGAGGGAATACTTTATCTGAAACAAAAATTAACATTCTTTCAAGACATGGTGTCATCCTGGTGCTTTACAGAGTGCAGTTCAAGAAAGCTTTAAAATACATGCTTGGTACTACAAACGTTCTTACTTTTGGACTTCCAAACTTTGCAAGCTCTTTGGAAATTCAAGATACATAGGAATACTAAAAGAGTGTTTATACCCAGGCCTCTGGTTCAGCTCTTTCTTAGACATCACTTATACTTTCAAGTGATTCGAGGACCATTGTGACTCCATCCTAGAATAATCTGGAGAATCCAGCTGAGAAGGCTGATGTGATGGCTAAGCAGTCACTGTAAAAAATGGGTGGCATTTGCAGTGAAATCTCTCTCAGGTTCTCCTGTAGCCCATGGAAGAACCCAATGCTGGGATTCACCTCACTTAACTTTGTCACCCACAGCTTGTAGGGCTTTGGGAGTACTATTCACCCTCCCCTAAAAAATAAGTTATAAACATATCAGAAACCTTTTTCTAAAGGGTACCTTACAGCATCCAGAGCTGAAAGTGAAGGTAGCCTTCATCAGACATTGTTTTAATCATCTCTTTGAGGAGGATTTGAATGTCTTTTCTCTCCATTAACTGTACAGGGAGTTCAATTAAGCCTGCCCTAAATAACTTTCTGCTGTCTAGTGAGTGTCCTCTTTAAACAAGGTTCACATCCTCCAGCTTTGGGGGTGTATTAACAGGTACATGTCTGACTGGCTTTTACTCTACCCTCAGTTCCACCTGCATCCAAACCAGAGCCCAGCACAGGGACAGTGACGTGGCACAGGGGGTGCTGGGCTGTGTGATGCAATCATGAAGCTTTGTCACTGAGCTGTAGCCTCCTGATGTAAACCCACACCTGAAAAACAAGGAAAGAGAAAAGCCAGGATCAGCCTGTACTGCCTTTTCATAATTCCCACTCCTAAATGTAACATTCAGGATTTATCCCTTTCACTCCTTTGCTCCTCAATGCTGTATTTTTGCCTCTTCTCCCTAGAGATGTTTAGAGCACCTACATTTTGCTTTTCTAGCAAACTTCATCTTTTGGATCCACTTTAAACCTCTTGGAGCCTTCCATTTGGGATTTCTTTGTTCATCCTTTCTCTCATTGTGACTTTAGTTGAATTTTCCTGTAGATCTTGTTCTTGGTTTGACACTAGAAAAGCTCCTTGAATACATACAATTTAATATGAGCTGTGCAAAGGTTAGACATAAAAGATCCAAGGCACTTCTGCACCATTTCTATCCACAGACCTGGAAAAGAGAGGTTAGAGACATAATCTGCCTTGCTTGAATCTGAATCACAAGAAATTCAGCTGTAAGAGAGGAATTTCTCAGCTTTTGAGATAGCCACATGATTTGACAGCTCTTTCTTTGCTTTCTCAACTAAGGGGAAAATATTAATTTTCAGTTTTATAATGTATAGACCATCTGATTCTCCTCTCTGTCATATATAGGACAAAAAGAGATGATCACTGCATTAAAATCAGTTAGCATGTTTGTTTTGAGTAAGAAGGAATACCAAGGGTAAATATTTCCAAGACAACTGGGGACAGACAGCAGGATCAGCATTCAAATCCTTTTACTGCTGCTATTAGGGTTTCTTAGCCATTCATCCACAGGCATCTTTTCCCAGCAGACCTATTTGTCTGCAATCTGGTAGCAAGAGGGTTTTGAGTAATGATGATTCTCTGGACTTTGCATGCAAAATCGAGCCTTGTTAGAGGACTCTCAGGGACCCAGGGTGACATGGTTATGTCCAAAGAGGACATGCCATATGGGAGTGGGGCTGGGTGAGCACTCTGAAAAGTAATGCAGTGTAAACTATTAGAAAGCTAAAATCTGTATGTTCTGCCTGTGTTGATTTGGGGTGTGAGCTAAGTTAGGAGGAATGACCTGGACTAAATTGCTTTCAGCAGGAACAGTTATTTGGTTTGTATTAATCTCAATAGTGATGCCAGGTGTATTGAGGCTGATCATATCCACTCTAGGCTGGCAAGGGCTCTGCAGATGCACTCTTGGCTCTAGGAAAGAGCAGAAGGCAGAGCAGCCTCCACACAGTGCTGCATTTCTGACCAAGGGGTCCCTGTGTTGCCCAACTTCTCCAGTCACCATTTGTCCCTTGTACCATCACCGAAGTGTCAGGGGCCACTATCCCACAGTGTAGTGAGGAGAACTCACTCTCCCACCTACCCTATCAGAAACATCTTACTTTTGAAGGAGAAAAAAAATTAAAACATCACAAGGCTTTCACACAGTTCGACCAGACGACCTTTAAATGTTTCCAACCCAAACCATTGTATGATTTTATGATGGTGTTATCTGTAAGGAAACAGGAATTTTCTATTGATCTGCCTGATCTTGATGGAAGTTTTGTGATTAAAACACTGCATTTTCAATGGCCTCTCAAAGATCTTTCTGCTTCCCCTGAATCAATGACAATATCTCTTCACTCTTCAAAAGCTTCAAAGAAAACAATACCAGACACTCCCAGGGACACCGATGGGAGTCATCCTGAGCCAACATCAAAATGCTTTGAAAGTCCCACCTGTTTGATAAACAGGAATTTTGGTAGCTAGGACATATTTTATCACCTTATTATTGCTGTGGTTGGTAGCAAAAATTAATTGAGCTGACTGCTGATAGCACTGACACATGCAATGACAGCAAATGACTGCAACTCAGTATTAACAACAGTATTGATTTTCTGCTCCCAAGAGAGCCCTTGTAAACTTTCAAAATCCAGTTTTTCCGAATAAAAAGCACACAACTGAATGTCAGAGATTGTAACAAAGTCATTTGAGTAGAAGCCAGAGGTGTAATTCATTATGTGAGAAGACTGACTCTGATCTCACGTGTCTGGGTGTGAAATTGTGCTGGCCCTATGCAAGCATGTGACAGAAATATGACTTTTCAAGGTGACTTCAAGGTGATATTGTGACCAAGCAGCCTGATCTACCCTGATAGGCTGACCTACCTGTCAGTGCAGAGTCCCATCTCCATTTCTGGGGCTTCAGCTGCAAGGAGGCTGAAGGAGAAACACACAATTCACTCGACTCTTAATCATAGAATCACAGAATCATAGAATGGTTTGGGTTGGAAAGATCACCCAGTTCCAGCCCCCTGCCATGGGCAGGGATGTCACCCACGAGATCAAGCTGCTCCTGTGGGTAAGGATCGATGTGAGGCAAAGCAGGGCATGTGCTGTTAGATGATTTTGCAGCTATGACAGGGAAAGCTTAAAATTCTCAGTGTTCTTAGCAGCTTTCTTGGCACCTGGGAACCTTTTGTGTCCATCCTCAGCAGTCCTGGAAGCAATTAATACCCTGAAACGTGTGTGCTAATGCAAAAACCTTCGTAACAAGCTCCTCTTCTCTGAGCTGGTTATTGCAATTAGATGAGCACATCCAACTGTCACATGCATCATCTGTTTGAGAAGTTATTTTATCCTAACACGGCGACAGTCACTGTTCAGGCTCTCTAGCTCAGCTCTGGATGAGTCACGGCACATTTACCCAGTGCATCAGGCCTGATTATGATTAATTTCTGAAAACAATTTCTGCAGCCATTCAGGTGCCGCAGGCAGATGCCTGTGTGCTCAAAAATAAACACTGCGTAAACTCTTTGCCTGTCTTGCTGAGTTCACAGCCTCCCTCTCCTAAAACTCCCACACGTTTTTATTCATTAGACCCAGCTCACTCTATTGATCTTCATGGAAAAAGAGCAAGGTTTGGGGCCAAACTCATCAGAGGAGCAGCATCCCCCATCCTGGGGCCTTTTATCCCTTGCTGAGAGGGAGGACCACTTGTCTGGGGAAAAGGATGCACAGATCTGGAGGACAGCTGGGCTTTGCATGATTTCCTGCAGGAGGAGAGAGCAGATCTGTACATTCCACATCAGCCCTGTCCCCACCTCCAGGAGATGCCTCAGAGTCAGCCTTGGGTGCTCCCTGTGTGGTTTCAGGGTGAATTGTCTCTTAAAGCAGCTGCTCTGAGTCCTATAAAGAGTATTACAGCATCTTTAGGAGTATAACCTGCTTCCCTTACAAGGAATATTCACAAGGAATATGGCAGTATTTGAACAGGGAATACACCTTTCTCTGCATCTTTGCTTCTCCAGCTCCCTCAGGATGACGTTGTTTTGACACAAAGTCTCAGTCTGATTTGCTCCACAAAAATACTGATTGCTCTGTCAGCATCTTTAAATTTGGTAACACACCACAGCCTTCAAAATCCACAAAGGTAAATTTGCAATTTAAGGGGTGAGGTGATTTATTGCACTATAAATAGCTCGCTGCATTAACATGCCAGTGTTCAAGTGGCACTAAGCTAAGTAGAATACTTGTAAATGTAGTTTTTATGCTTTATTAATTGTTCCCTCATGAACTTGCTTTCCTTGCTGGAGTTGTGCTGGTGTCTGAATTCCCCCCGCCTCTTTAAAACCACTGCTTAACTTACTACCTTACCCCAAGGTAGTAAGGTAGTAAGTAATTTCATTTTCCCCAACATCTTTCTCAATGTCCCCTTTCCCTACAAACTCACCTGAAAGAAATTGTTTTGAATTAAAAGTCTGTGAGGCACTCTAGTTCATCTTAAATCCAGCTTTCTGAACAGAGATTCCAGTCATGTGCCAACCCACTGCTCATGAAGATACAGAACAGCACAGCAGGGGTGAGTCCCTGAGAGAGAGCTGAGTGTGGTGGTAAAACAAGGGCTCCAGGGATGTGTTTCCACTCATATCACTGCCACTGACTCATCCCAGAGAAAGTTTGTTCTTTTGCAGAACATCACCTCAAAACTCACACCTTAGTTAAAGCCTTACTGTGGCTTCTGTTGTCTCAGGGAAGCCACTTTTAATTCTTTATTTCAATATCATTCTCTGTAAATTAGTATTTAATCAGCCTTTGAGATGTTTGGATGGAAAGGACTTATAGCAGGACAGGAGGGGTTTGTCTGCCAGTTGATTATGGCCAAGAAAGTGCAGTATCTGGCAAGTAGAATGCAAACCTCCTTGATCCAAGCTTCTATAGAACCATGGATGCTCATGCTGGAGCATTTGTCTTGTCCTTGGCACATGGATGCTCACTGCAGCCTAGACCTGCCCAAGAAGAGGTAGAGGATGATCCATGAGGAGCCTGATCCTGGCACAATTAATTAGAGGGGGTTTTAGCCAGGCCTCCAGGGCCATGAAGAGGATCAGACATCTCAGGATGGGACCAAAACAGCCCATCCCAGACCAAAAAGATGACAGATCCCTTCCCCTGCTGAGGGATGGAAAGATTTGTTTAAACACCTTGTGAAACTATATATTATCTCATCCCTAGATATTACTGAGCAATAGTGAAGGTGAGGGCAAGGTGAATCTTTAGTACCTCTGGCTGTAAAAAATACAAACACTGGCGTCATTAGAAACCCACAGACCTGCAAGAGATCAGAGTGAGCGAATTTGAAATTAACTTTGCAAAGTGAATAGTGTGTTTGAATTAATCTCTAGAAATGGGCTTTACCATGGAGGTAAGGTAGAATGTCAGCCTGAGGTTAAAAGCTTTGTCAAAGCAATCTCTGTTTTAAGACTTAAAGTGACCCTTGATATTTATCAGAGTAATGAAATTACAGACCTTTTCAGAAGGCTGATGAGAGGTTGTACTCAGCCCTCCCACCACAACTGGGTGATTTTGCTGCAGCTGAACAACTTGCTTCTCTATCACTTTCCCACACGCAAAGACAAATCCTGCAGACTGAACATTCTTATTTCCAGGAATATTTCTGCCAAACTTCAGAATTAATTAAATATAGACATATTATTAGACATTTATAGACATTTAGATAGATATAGAGATTTATATTCTTATTTAATTAACATATATATCTAGTATCTAACACAATACCTATATTTACATATATATATATATATTTCTGATGACTGAAGTGGCCAAACAGAGGACACCCAGCTGAGCTCCAAATGCTCCAGGTGACCTGACAGGCAAAGATGCTGCAGGCAGCAGGGATACCAAAGGTGACTCAGCCCTGCCCCTGCTGTGTCACCCACAGCTGGACAGAGGCAGACATCACTGCCCAGCTGGATGTGCAGGCTGCTGCCCTGTTGGTAATCCATGCATGCCTGAGGCTGATGGTAAACACCATCAGCATTTAACTTGCTGAACACAAGACAAACCAGAAGAGAAAAACTCATAGAGCCAACCAGCAAAGAAGTCCTAGGTCAGAAATATCAAATGAGTAAAGGATAATTCCTTTCCAAGTACACAGTTCCCTGTCTAGTCAATGCAGGTGTCTTATACTGCCAAGTACCTTCCCTTTTTATTTTCCCCCAGAAAATCACTGGAAAACATTCTAAATTTAGAAGAAAAGGAGAACCAACAACATGCCTTTGTCCCTGAGAGTGAGGCAAAATTTATTCATTTTGTGAGCACTTGTGTAAGATGAATTGGGTGCTTCATCCAGTTCCAGTTGCAGCTGACCTCTGTACATGGGGGCCAACTTGAGATCCAGCCCCCCAAAAAGCTGCTTTCCATGGGTACCCTTTTGTGTGTCTCCAGAAAACATAGGCAAATGGGATTCCATGAATAAAACATTAACCAAAATCAAGTTTTCTGAAGGCAGTGGAAGCACATGGGGTCAAGAATCGTTCAAATTCTGAAGGTTTAAAAGTAGCACAGTCATTGTGAAGTCTGATTCCATTTTTGTCACCCAACATGCTCGGGGTTTTGTGCAAGCCTGGCTCAGGCCAGCTGACCAGGACCTTCTCCATCTGTAATACATTCACCTCATCGTTTTCAGAGGTCCCATTGCCAGCACAGGGGGAACTATAAGGTATATCATCACTTATCTTTTGATTTGTCACTTTAAAACTAATAAGTGATTTAATATTTTGCATTTTATTAAGTGATGCTTATTTTACTCTTACCTTAAAGCTTTCTTACTCATTTCAGAGATTTAAAAAGTTCTTGGCAGAGTGACAGCCAAGGAAGATCAACATTAAAACAGTCAGCCTGCTGTGCTAAATATCCTGAAGTGGTGTCAGGAATTCCTAAA
The DNA here is from genome assembly GCA_013400855.1 of Buphagus erythrorhynchus. Taxonomy (NCBI): domain Eukaryota; kingdom Metazoa; phylum Chordata; class Aves; order Passeriformes; family Sturnidae; genus Buphagus; species Buphagus erythrorhynchus. The sequence goes on along the minus strand of VZTT01009911.1, from coordinate 18,427 downwards.
GCTGACAACTGAGTTTACAGAGAAGGGACTCTTGCAAACATCAGTGAAAGCTGCTGTAATATCCAACAAGACTATGTGGGGAGAGGTCATGCAATCTCCACACAATTATAGCACTGAGTTTATAACATATATTTAGTAAAGTGAGCTAAGAATAAGTGTGTTTTGTACCAACTGCAGTTTTGATTGAGAAAGATTGTGGGATGATTGTTATCTACTGAATTATTGAAGGATTTTGTCCTGTTACACTGATTTGCTAAAAATAACCTAAAGCTCTCTCTGATTTTTAAGGTGGAGCTGTTGGATTATCAAACATTTCAGAGCCATCTGCTGTGCATTTGGATCCACATGGCTTATTTCAGACTGTGCACCAAAATAGGATGAATGACATCCAACAGACACCTATTTCCTTCTGGCTAGGACAGTCCTAGGAACTTGTTGAAATGTAGGTATCTGTGCTGTAGACACACCTTTGCTCAGGGGCATCCCAAACTAGCTGCCTTCAGAGAATTGTTGAGAATCACTGACATTGCTAAGAATATTTCCACTTGCTCCAATGAGGATTAAAAGCGACCCTGCAAAGCTCCTATAAGGCATTTAAATGATTCGAGCCCATATCAAGTCTGTTGTTTTCACCAAGACTGGATTCAAACATGAGGCTATTTGTCCACACTAGGGTCCACAAGTAACAGCAGGGATTGATTCACAGTTGGTAAAGCTGAACTGCCCTGTTTGGAATTCCTTATTCTCAAAAACTGTAAAACCCCACAGTTGTCTCCACAAGGAAACTGAATTTTAAGTGCTTTACAAGTTTCACAGTGCTTTGATTTTTGGACAGGAAAAAGATTTGGTTGGGGTTTTTTGTGGGGGGGGGGGGGTTTATTTTGTTTTTGGTTTTGTTTGTTTTGTTTTTGTTTGTTTGTTTGGATTTTTTGTTGGGTCTTTTTGGTGCAGAAATGTGAAGTTATCATGTGCAATTTATATTAAACTAGCATGCCCTCATTGGCATGATACCATTATGCAGGATAACTGAAAGCAGAGCCCCTGCTAATCTTAGAAACACAGGTCTGGAAGCAATCTCCAGGGTAGGGGATACCTCATCCACATTCCAGGCACTGAAATTCATGGCCTCGTGCAGCAATTCTGGGAGCTGCTTTTATGAAGGTCACAATCTTTCTTAACCTCTATGCAAAATTCATAGTGCCTAGAGCCAGGATTCACTTTCCATCAGTCATGGTAATAGTCTGACATTCCTGAAGTCCTTATTATCCCATACAGCAAAGCAATATATAGACATATATATTCAGTTCTCTTTTTGATTTAGACCAGACAGGACAAATTCTGGCTTATAGAACCAGTTCTGCCTGCTTAATTCATAGAATCATCCCCTGAAAATCTACTTTTGCCACCCGAAGAAGATCTGCTTTTAATCATGTCATTAGGAGAATCACCTTCAGATCTGCTGTAATGCAGAACTGCCCTGGATTGCCTCAGAGAGTAGCTTGGGACAGAAAATAGCATAAACTGCTCTCTTCATTTTCACTGTAAACTTGGAGCCTAATAACAACATTTCTTCATCAAATAAAGTAGAGTCAAACCTGCAGATTTACAGAGTAAATGAGTTGTAATTCTGGGGCAAGGAAAAAATAGACAAAGCAGAAGCAACACTGATGGAGAGGGAGCAAGGTCCCACTTGTGTTTGTTTGATAAATGACTGTTTTTCAGGAGGAAAACACAGGAACATTGAACTGTTCAAAGCCAGCTGATTACATGGGCAGAGCTTTAAATTTGGGTGGAGCCCCACCACCGTTTTCATGGGAGATTTCAGATGTTATTTCAGGTTATTATTACAATTGTAAGAGAAAGGACTACAGTGTGACCCTGATACCTGGGATTTGCTTCCTAGCTAATCCCTGTCAATAGCGATGCTTAAGGACCTTCATAATTTTAAATTTTATTGCCAGAGGAACATGACTGCACAAAAAGATATAAATCACACAAAACCTGTTTACATGCTTAAGTTTTAATCACAGAGGCTCTGGGGCTTCCAAATTCTGTTTTGCAAAGTGCAATAAAGAGTGATCTAGAAATGGAGAATTTACCTCATTAGGAAAAGTTGCATGTGTCAAGCTAGCTTTTTATATATTTGGGCTTTTTGGTTTTAAGAATTACATAAGAATTCACATGAATAGTATTCCCCCTGGATAAAACTGAGAGAAAGGAAATCTCAATGCTGTCACAGTAAAATACCATCTGCTTCTGTTTAAGAAATCCACTATAATGGAACCCAAAACACTTTGATCAGATGTTTAATGTGAGTTTTGAATTAGTATTCCAGATCAGCCTCGTAAAAAGTTGGCAGCTCCAAAATTGCTTCTCAGCTCCTTTCCATGACGACCAAGAAAGAAAAAACAATATTTCATTCTCTGAGAACAATAAAAACAGACTTCCCCACAAATTTGATGAGTTTGTTACAGCACAGAAGAAAACCCTGACGTGTACTCAGACTGTATGCAGTTATAAACAGCAGATTTGGGTCAGACTGAATGAAATGGCTCTTACTCTGAATATCTAATTACAGAGCATTTAAGAGCCTTTTTCTATATATGTAAATGGGACTTTAATATTCCAACATACTAAGATTGCAGAGTGAATACAGTACAAAATGAAGATTGAATAGAAAAGTAAAATGGAAGAAAGATGCCTCTTCTACCCCCAAAGATTAGGAACCTCAAAAACAATTTCATGCATGTCAAAATAAATGTCTATGCCTGACTGCAGAGACACCACCTGACCTTGTAGGCATCTCTTTAACCATGGCAGGACATGGCCAGGACAATGGAACAAGTGTCTGGGGGAAGAGCTCATGATGGTCTTTAACATCCTCACAAGGCAAAGCAGAGGGGCAGGCACTGATCTCTTCTCTGGTGACCACTGACAGGACCTGAGAGAATGGCCTGAAGCTGTGCCAGGGGAGGTTTAAATTGGATATCAGGAAAAGTTTCTTCACCCAGAGAGTGGCTGGGCACTGGGACAGGCTCCCCAGGGAAGTGGCCACAGCACCAAGCCTGACAGAGTTCAAGAAGCATTTAAACAATGCTCTCAGGTACATGGTGTGACTTTTGGGGTGACCTGTGCAGGGCCAGGAGTTGGACTCCATGGTCCTTGTGTGCCCCTTCCAACTCAGGATATTCTGTGATTCTATGAGCTCCTAATGTGATGCTCATGAGCTTGCAAAGGCCAAAAATTCCTATGCAGCTGCTACAGCATTTAATACACAGATGTCAGACTATCAAAGATCAGACCAGTCTAGGTTTATTCCAATTATTTCTGACTTTCCTGTTTAATTTGCATACTTGGGACTCAGTATTGCCCACTTTGCAACTTGTTTGTATGGGAAAAATTACCCAAGGTGTGCATACCAGTGAATGGAGGGGCCTGGATGGGAGACACCTGCCAAGACAAATAAAGCTGAGCAGATGTAATCGTTACGAGATTTTTAAGAATGTCATGTTTCTTATGAAATATACCTTTGGGCTCCCCAAAACACCAAATGCCTTGATGCAAAAGCCTCAAGAAGAAAACAGAAAGTGCTGAGGTTATTTCAGTCTGTAAATTACTGCAGCCTCATGAAGACAAATTCACTCTTTTCCTTTGCACCAGCTGCAGAATTGCTTCCAAATCTGCCTAGGATCTAATAAATCATTCACATCACCTTTTCTTTTAATGGATGAATATTCATGGTGAAGGTTTGCAATTATAATTTGTAGGATGCTAAATTTCTGGCAAAATTTGCAGAGAAATAACCGGTTCCTTTTTTAATTTTCATGATCACACATCTTTAAGGCACTTGTTGAAGCTGTTTATAGGAACTCAGACAATTGCTGCCAACTAGTGAAATTCAAAGTATGCAGAGTTTATTGCTAATAAAGACAAAGGAGAAAGCTTTGATGGAAGAAGTCCGTCTTGAGTTCCTCACTTATTTTTATCTTTCCCTTTGGATGTCCACAAAAACTGGTGCAAGGGAAGTTTGGAAACAGGAGGAGATGAATTGTCATCTCTGGCTTTTCCCTGTGACACACTGGCACTCCTGGCTGTGGAAGCTCTCACTCATTTGGCAAAATAAAGCCTGAGCTGTTTTCTCCTCTAGGACTAAAGCACAAAGCTGAACACCAGGATTGAAAGAGCTTCACACCAGGCATGAAATTTCTCTTTGGTATTACAGCTAATCTGTGAAGAGGGAGCATCTGTTCAAAGAGCAATTCTGCCCATCTTGGCTCATTCTAGTGCTGATGATGGGAGTTGGTGACTCA
>VZTT01009909.1:0-20361 GCA_013400855.1 Buphagus erythrorhynchus | reverse complement strand
AAAAAAAAATTAACACAATTTATTATTTTCAAGGCCGAAACAACGGACCTGCATTTCAGAAGCACAGCCTGAGCAAAAGAAACGTTTCTCTCCAGGCTGTGCCAATCCAAGTGAGGAAAAGTGTGGCTATTACCTCAGGTAACCCCCAGGTGGGATGGGATGAGGCTGGTGGGGAGGGAAAATTGATCTCCTGGCTGGCTGGACTTGAATTCTTTGTCTGGAGTGTGTTTGTTTTCAGGGGGGAATAAAAAGTGACTGGGACGCTTTTGTGCACTGCCATGCACAAAATTCCTGCACAGGAATCAGCCTGGCTCCAGGGCTGGCTCAGAGGAGTTTCAGAGATAGCTGGGAAATATTTTGAAGGGGTTTGGTGTGGAAAATCAGGGATGCTCCCAAAGCAGGTTTGTATTCCCTGGGAGAAGCAGAGCTGAGCTCTGGTTTATTCTGTTGAGGATTGACTTGCTCCTGTGAGTTCACAACTATCCCAGAATCATCAAAATTGGGAAAGACCTCCAAGAGCATCGAGTTCCCACCTGATCACCAGCTCAGAGCACTGAGTGCCACCTCCAGGACTCCACCACCTCCCTGAAACCTGTGAACTCACACTGGGGGAATCTTGAGCTCAAATGCTGAGATTTGGGCTCAGACTGGGGAAATCTTGAGCTCAGATGCTGAGATTTGGGCTCAGACTGGGGGAATCTTGAGCTCAGATGCTGAGATTTGGGCTCAGACTGGGGGAATCTTGAGCTCAGATGCTGAGATTTGGGCTCAGACTGGGGGAATCTTGAGCTCAGATGCTGAGATTTGGGCTCAGACTGGGGGAATCTTGAGCTCAGATGCTGAGATTTGGGCTCAGACTGGGGGAATCTTGAGCTCAGATGCTGAGATTTGGTCTCAGATGGGAAATCTTGAGCTCAAGTGCTGAGATTTGAGTTTATTTTTGACACTTTCTCTGTGTTGCCTCAGTGGTGTCATCCAAGAGCCACCGACTGCGGGGGATTGCAAAGGAAGGTGTTGCAAAGAGCAGGTTTGGATTTCAGCTCATGGGTGGCAGCTGATGGGTAGGACTGGGATGTTCTGAGAGGCAAAATATTCTGGTAGCTTCCAGCCACGGCTCCCTGTGGCTATTTTGAGTGTTCATGGGTGCAATAATTGCCATTTCTTGCGAGGCACAAGAAGCTGACAGTTGTGTGTGTGTGGAGCCTGCACTTAGGCAGGCAGCAGGAACAGCTGCATCGCCACAGGGCTGCTTCAGAGGATGAATCCAGCATAAGTAATGCAGAGGGGACGAGGCAGGGAAAGCTAAAATGGCCTTGTTTTCTCTTGCTTTCAAATTAAAAATGCAAGACGTATGTCGTGAGTCACAAAAAATCAGGCAGGAGCTCTAAAGGAGCCGGGCTGAGGAGTGAAATGGAGCTCTCTTCTGCTGGGGGAGAACATTGTCTGTGATGCACACAATTTGATTTTCTTATTAGTGCAAAGCTTTCTTATTCCAAATAGCTGTAGGCTTGGAATTCAGCCCGACAGACAGCGTGGGCTCTGCCAGTTGTCCCAGGTGAGAAGCTCCTGGGTGGGCTGGCAGTGCCCCGTGTGCTGTGCCCCTGCACCTGGAGCTGCAGCACTGTCCTGCCTCTGGCATTTGCATAGGAAATGCTGAGCGATCCCAAGGAATTCATGAAGGAAAATCAGCAGATTTAGAGCCAGCACGGGAATTCCTTCTGGGAAGGAACTAATATATTGCTGCTACAAATCTTCAGCTCTGTTTTGAGTTGCAAATCTCCTGGCATTTGTCTCAGGGTAATGTTTGCTTTGCTATCCCATCTTTTACATAATCTGTCTGTTCTTCCTTGGATCCTGGCTCTTGCTGCTGTGCTGTCTGAGGGAATTCCAAGCTGGCTACAGCAGAGATTTTGTCTTTTCCCTTATCTGCATGGTGGCTTGCACTTGCAGGAAATACAGCTTTCATATATTTAAATACAACTTCCATATATGAAGAATCCATTTTTCATATATATATCTTTTATAGCAGCATATGTCTCATATATATTCTTATATTGGATGATTGATATTCTTATATTGGGTGATTGAGTGCTAAAAGTCACACTGACTAGTTGGAAAAAATCCTTTTATATTCAGAGTAAACTTCTCACATTGGGCCATCTCCAGACAACCCCATGGCTCAACTTGTGCTTCCTCTCATTCTGCTTTCTAGATGCTGTTAAATCCTAATATATTCATTTATTTGCAGCTTCCCCTAAGAATTTAAATGCTGCTGAGGATGTGCTGGAGCAGATGTAAAAATGAGCTGTGATTTGAGCATCTGCTTGGCAATGGGGGGCTGATAATTGACCACACAAGATTTCTGCCAGCTGACCATTTGTCAGCGTTTGCACTTTGTTATTGCCCTTTATCCTGCAGTAAATGGAATTATTTCCTCCCTGATGAGATCCTCCTTGGCAATTCTGGGGCTGGATCAGCTACACAAATAACGAGGCTCCTAAAACTGTGTAATTTGGAGCAGAATCACAGAATGGGTTGGAAGGGACCTTAAAGATCGTCCTGTTCCAGCCCCTGCCATGAGCAGGGAACCTTCCACTGCTCCAGGCACCTCTGGGAAGCTGAGCTGGCTCCTGTCTGACCTCCATCCATTTTCTTTTCCCAACCAGGAACTCTCCTTGAGGCTTGGTGTGCTTGCTAGAGGTTTTTGGTGCTTTTAAAAATTCTATCAGACTTCTCACAACCTGGCAGAAACCTGATAAATTATTTCCTTGGATCTCCCAGGAATCAAAGGGAGAGGAGAAGGAAATACCTTATAAAGAGGCACAAACCATCTGGTTTTACTGTAATAACAAAGATCAATATCTTAAAAAAAACAGACAGTGTGTTTAAGGTGATGGAAAGGGAGAACAGTGTCAGGCAACAGATGGAGAAACAAATCTGTGAAATACAAATGAACTCTTTGCTAGCAGACTCTGCCTTGAAAGACTCTGGTCTCTTGATTGATGCTGAGCTGGCTGAGGGGGGAAAAAAACTTAATCTTGAAGCAGTTTTTACCTGCCCAAATTAATTTTGCTTGGATGGAGAGCAGGCAGGGAAGGTGCAGGACTGGGGCTGTGCTGACATAAAGGAAGAATTCCATTTAGTGGCTGAGCTCAGGAGGGAGATTTCACTTCAAAGCAAATGAAATCCACCTCCAAACCCTAAATTTCAGGAGATATGGGATGGGGTAGGAACTGATAAAATGGATTTCTAAGTTTGTGGTGAGGGGAGTGAGAAGTTCCCTGGTTCAGAGTGTGATATTCCTGGTCCAGGGGCTTCTCTAGTGGCAAAGCTGAAATAATCAGAGTTCCTCGTTTCTAAAGGAGTGGAACTTGCCTGAAAAAACTCATCCCAAATCTGTAGTTGGGTCTTGACTGTTGTGGAAAGAATGAGGATGTGCCCAAGGAGAAAGAACTCCAAAGGTTTTAAGCACGGTTCCATGGCAGCTGAGTTTATTTAAGCTCCCTTTCCTCAGGCCAAAAGCAGCCCTGGGGTGGATGGTGAGGCACTGGGATGAGTTCATCCAAATATTTATTGGGATTAATCTGCCCCTGGGACTTCCCCTCTTGGAGAGGAGCTCCAATCTTTTCCTGGAGTGAGTCAGGGTGAAAGTTTGTCCGAGTCCTTGTTTCTCCTCAGGGGTGAAAAGTGCACCCCTGGCAGTAGGAAATGTTCCCTCTGTTTTTATCACCTGTTTCACCTCTGACTCAGAAGGCCAAGGGAGGGAACTGAGATGTAGGAAGGCTCCAAATCTCTAAAAAAGTCCTGATTTCTTCTACACTCATTGCAGACAGTGGGAACAAGTGAGAGCTTGCCTTGGAGAATCTCCCTTCCTCCAAAACAATCCATGGATTTCTCCAGAAAAACTTCTAAAAATCCCTTCTAGAAGCATCAGTTTGTGGCAAGAAGTTGTTCCTTTGGGTAAACAGGAGCTGACCCTGCAGTTTCTGAAGGGATTGCTGGGGAGACACCGTGTTCCCTGGGAAGGAGCTGTGATTCACATCCATCACATGACTGCAGCATGGAAAAACCTTGGAGTTTGGACTGGGCAAGGACTCTGTGCTGTGAGAGCCCCTGGGAAGGGCAAAATTCCAGGAATTTTGAGCTCTGAGTGCAATCCAGACCGAGCAGCTTTGGCTGGAGCCCTTCTGGTCACTGCCTGTTCTTGCTGAGCAGTGAAAATAAAACTCTCTGTGCTGTGACAGAGGTGACAGCCCAGTGCCAGGCAGATGTTCCTGCTCCAAACCAGATGTTTGGACAGTGCTTTTGCAGGAGTGACCTCCATGACTGGATTTTGCTTTGAAAACCAGATGCTTTTGAAGTTTAAAAATGTGATTTCCTGAGTTAGGCTCATCCTTGTGTATAAATAAGATCAAAATAAGGCAGAAAAGTTGTTTTGCTTTTCAAAACCCAGATGAGACAAAGCTTTGTAGCACTCTGAGGCCTGCAGATAACGAAGTCCCTTGAACTAGTTTGGCTTTTAATCTTGCTTTTCTGAGGCTGCCTGAAGTTTGTGGGGTTTTGTCTTGCTATTTCAGAACCTGCAAATGAGAGGATTTAAGGTGGGTGCAGCACTTTGTGAGGAAAATTTCCTTTTTGTTTGAAGCTGAACCTTCAGCCTTTGTGGTGGGCCAGGGAGAAGGAGCTTTGCAAAGAAGGAGATGAAGCACCAGGCAGAATTCCAAACTTTGATGTTCTCACTTCTCAAGGTGCCTTCTTAGGATGTGGTTTCACTTTGAAAACCTCCTACCAAGAAAATCAGCTGTGAGCACCAAGGAAATGGAGATTTGTTTTCAGAGATGCTGCTGCTCCAGCCTCATCCAAACGCTCCTGTCATGTTTATTTTAACTTTTTGACCGATTTTTTTTTTTGCAGAAACTCCCCAAATTCCAGCCCATACCAATGGGTGAGCAAGAACTTGGCCAAACATCACAATTTCCAGGGAATTCCTGAACACTTCCAGTGCAACCCCATTTGATTTTGCTGCTGAGGGGCTGTGCTGGTTCTTGTTCTGCATTTAGAGGTGTTAATTGGTCTGGTTTTCAGTGGTTTAAAGTTCCATTTGTAACTTCTTCTGCAAAAGCATTTCACACGATTTGCACTTGAGTTTATAAATATTTTGCAGCTTTTAGATGTCATTTTCTTCTTTTCTGTGCTACTGAGCAACTTCAAGTCAGTTGGAGGTGGATAGGCTGATCTTCCCAGGGGTGCCAGCAGGGCCTTATGACTCCTTTAGATATTTAGAGGTGGAATTTTGGAGAGCAAATTAAGTTTATTCAGGCAGCAAATCATCTCATATTTTTATCATCACAATCTGATTATTTTTGGGGATGCTTTTGGCTTGTGTGATCTTAAAAAAAATCAAAATTTCGGCTCAGTACTGATGTTTTTTAACGTTGTGCTTCATAGATTTTATTCTGTGGCACCCAGTGTGGCACAGGAAAACAGGTAAAGTTTCTTCCTGCCCTGAATATGCAGTGACTGAGACAGGAAGAATGGAATTAATTTATCCAAAGGATCAGCACTGAAGCTTGGAGCAGAGCCTGACTGCACAAACTTCCAAATATCCCAGAATCCAGGCAGGAAGGAAGCCATGGACAGAACTTTTGGGGCTGGGGCATGGCCAGTGGCAGGGTTTTGTGATGTGGCAGGTCCTTGGTGCCACCAGAGCCTCTCAGGTGACTTTTACCTCTGTATTTTTTATTTACAGAGAGCTTTGCATTGAGGGAGAAGGAGGAGAAATCCCTTGGAAGCACACGAGGGTTCATGGCTTTTAAACCAGTGAACCTCACCATTTAATTTATTTGAAAAAGGAATCATTTACCTGTGGTCTGGGGACAATTTCACCTGATATCCATGGAATGCCACGATGGTTTGGGTTGGAAGGGACATAAAGATCATTCAGATCATCTCAGTCAGGGCAGGGACACCTTCCACTATCCCAGGTTGTTCCAATCCCTGTCCAACCCAGCCTTGGACACTTCCAGGGATGGAAATTCTCAGCAGGCAGCTCCTGACAGTGCCAGGGAGGTGCTGGTGGTGGAACAGCACCGGGGCAGGAGGGGATTTGTGTTCTTTGGGAGTGTAAAACTCTGCCATGAAGCAGCTCTGCCCTTTGGGAAGGATTTAGGCTTCTAAATTTGCAGCTTTAGTGCTGCAAATTTCCTTCTTTGACATTACAAATGATTCACATCTGAACGGTGGAGAGAGGAGGGAGGGATTGTGGATTAAGCCTTCATGGAAGGACAGAGTGTTTTGCTGTCTGTTTGCTGTTAGAGAGCAGCCAAGGGCCGTACTGATGATTTTTGCTGTAGTAGAACCCAGTGATATCAATAAAAACTGGAATAAAAACCGGCTTTGTGCAAGCCCTGTGTGAGCTCTGATGAAATGCCTCACAATTAAAAATTTAATAGTGTTCATCAATGTATTGCAGCCAGCCAACAGCAGCTGGAAAACAATGAGACTGAAATGAAATCACTGTGTGGGGTTTTTTTTTTTGCCTTCCTCTCAAAAACTATCCATCTCTTCCTTGTAAGGAGGTAGAAATTACATCCTGAAACTGGAAATAATGGAAGCTGATAATATTGTCCCTTTGGTTTGGGTTATTTAGGTACAGAATAGGTCTGGATGGTATAAATAGGTTTTATTTTGGAGTTGGTGGCACTAAAGGTGGGGGTTTTGTGAGTTCAAAAGGACAACGATGCTGCAAAGTGTCAAATGGCATCGTGGGGCTCTGTCATTATTGCCACTCAATGGCTCTGCATCCGAATTCCAAGGAAAAAGAGGGTTTTTTTTCTGGCTGCCAGCTTTGCTGCCTCCATCTGGGAATCTGAAATTCAAGCTGTGCCTTCCCCGGCTCTGTCACTAATAATGAAGATTCTTCATTTGGAACTTACTTAACCAAAAATTGAGGCTGAAGGAGAATCCAGCTCCTCTTTCCTCCAGACGTGTGGGCTGCAGCACCAGCGAAGGGGAACAGCATCATTTTAATGCCTGAGGTCACCAGACAATTCAACAGACACCAGATTTGTGGAGGAAACAGAAGATATTTTAGCATAACAAGCGCGTTGATCAGGCAGCTTTTAAACAAACGCTGGAAAAGCTGATTGAATTTGGTCAGCTCTGCTTCCAGACGAGGCAGTAATAGCTCATTACGTTTCGTTAGGAAGCTTTTTTTTTCTTTTTTTTCTTTTTTTCTTTTTTGTAAATCTGGGGGAAATTACATTTGGTAGAACATATGGTGTCATCTTCAGCTCTCTCCTCGGGAAGCACAGACCTCGAAGAGGTGCCGCGTTCTGCTGGGGAAAAAATGGATGTGCAGCTGTGACATTGGCTTTGGAGCGATGTCACCTTTCACGTCTTTGGCAAACACAGCCATCAGCAGCCTGCTCCTCTCCTTGGCATCTCCATGACCAGCTGAGATTGTGCTAACACTTTTCCTCCGTGTAGGTGTTTCCTCCTCGGTTTCTATTGAATCCAAAATGCCTCGTGTTCCCGTTTTATCCCTCGGTGCCTGGTGGCCCGGGGGAGGAGGGTGACAAGTGGCTGGGGCTGTGTTGTGAGTTGGGAAGGACACGCTGTGCAGGATTGTTTGCTCCACACTTCCTCCCGCGGCTCCTCTTTGCTAAACTCGTGGGGGAGGAATCTATTGGCTAAATTGTACTTGTAGGCATAATATTACAGTGCTGGGAAGGAGGGAGGAGAGCGGTGCTTAACTCGAAACACGCCCTGGGTGTGCTGGCAAAGGGTTTTGTTTGCAGTTCCCTTGCTCCTATTGTGCCCCTGAATCTCTGCTCAGTTGGTTCTTGGAAATCACCGGGATTCATCCCGAGCCAGCTGGGAGGGCTTTGCTTTGAGACATCAGCAGGGAATGAGCCTCTCTGGGATCCCTGGCACAGCAGCCCACTCCCACTTGGTGCTTTTTAGTATTTATTGAAACCTCCCTTTTTGCAGCTCCCGCTCCCAACAATGAGTCAAAATCAGCACTCAGGGCAAAAAACACGTGGGGGGACGTGGGTGGTCTGGAGGGTGTGTTGTGCTGTGGCCCAGCATGACTTCCCTCAGTGTGTCTTGGGTTTATTTTTGCTTGATCTCTTGCCTTTATTGACTGTAAAACACCTCAGGAGTATTTTTTGGCAGCTGCTGATGGGAACGAGGTCTCTGTTCTAAAGATGGGTTTAGGATTGAACTCACGCAGTGACTGACTCTCATGGGTTACAGTGGAATTTAATACCCACACAGCAGTTAAAGCTTTGATGTTTATGACCCTCAGAACAGCAGCGTTTTAAATAACTTTCTTCTCTTATAACCTTTTCTTAAAGTGTGGATTTACTCCATCACTTCAATTCAGAGTGGCTGAAAAATTTCCTTGAAGGGAATCACTTGAACTGAGTGGTTTGGAGTCCCTGTCTGAGCTGAATTCTGCCAGCCCACATTTGTTTCTCCTCACAAACAACATTTCCTTACTCTCCGAGCCTGCAGTTATGGGTTATCAAAATAACCCTGGCACCTCCTGCCACATGTGAATATTGAACTCTGCCCCACACTGACACTTCAAATTTAACTCAGTTCTACCAAATGAGTGATCACATCTCTGTCAGGAAAGAAATAGCTTAAACCTGTCCCTAGGGAACAACAACTGTGGGAAAAAAATAGGGATATGGTCTGAATTCCCAGGGACAAGTGGCTTTAAAAACAGCCACACAACCCCCCAAGCTGCCAAATTACCAGACTGGATTTCCTCTGGAGCAGCTCTCCAAGGGCTGCTTGCTTGGCTGTCTGCTTCAGGATTAGGAGAGAGCATCTCCCTTATCATTTTGCACATGCTGTACCATCTGTCCTAAATCTCCCTTTGTAGGGCTCTGGGTTCCAAATTCTATTTCTTCCTTGGGAGATAACAGACGTGGCTGAAGGATTTTGCTAGGTAGGGTTGGGGTGTTATTTATGGTGCAAGTTTTTTTTGTCCTGCAGCCAGAACCAACTCTGAACCTCCCTGGGTTTCTCCACCCAGACACTGAGAAAATATTTTAGGTTCTAGATCTGTTTAGGTTTTAGGTCTGGGAAATACAAAATCCCCCAGTTCTAGGGGATGTGTGCTGCTGAAAGCAGGTGAATATGAAATAATTAAATTCAGGCATTACAAGGACACAAGAGATGCCTTTAATCTTTTATTGTACATTATAAAATGTTTATTGCTCTGTCTGTATCAGAGGTGGTGACCTCTCCTTCTTGGTGATGGAAGAGTATGTTCAGGCAAAGGATCCTGGAGACACCTTTGGGCTTGGCCTGGCTGGAACCAGCACATCTGCAGGAGAACTTCCCAATGCCTTTTTCCCGAACTTTTGGGAAAAGCTGGTGACAGGGGAAGAGGAGAGATGGCAGCTCCTCACTGCCAGGCTGTTCCTTTGCAGGAATTCCCAACCCAGGCTCCTCCAAAGCTTCCTCAGGCCAACCTCTGTTGGCATTTGATGGATCAAAGTCAGATCCTGCCTCATCCCCTAAGTGCATATGGAGTGGTCTTGTGGAGGAATTAAATAAATACAGATACCCCATGGCACCCTACAAAGAGTAACTCTTTTTCATGTCATGGTCCTGCATCTCTCAGCTTTCCAGAGCACCAGCAATCCCCAGGGATCCTGTCAGCTTCCAAACTTCCTAAGAGAGAGGAGAAGCCCAGCCCCTTTCCCATCCCTCCTCATCTCTTTTTGGGAAGGGCTGTCTCCAGCAGACTCCTGCCATTCCAAAGTCAGAACAGCACAGGCAGCGTGTGTAAGAACCAGCCCTTCCCACACAGAAACTTCACTAAAAGAAGTATTTTAAGAACTTAAGCCCTCAGAAAAAGGCCCCCCAGGCCAGAGCCTTCCACAATAAACAGCTCCTGTCCCTGGAGACCTTGCATAGCAACCGGTATCATCAGGTATTTTGTCTTTTTCTTTGTTTGTTTTTTTTTGCTGACTGGCTACATTTTTATGGACCTTTTATCCTATTGGTGGTGGACTCAGGCCCAGCTGAAAATACCACGAAGAAAATGGTTGAAATTATCCTGGAAGCTAAATAACAGCTTCTGGTGTCCCCTCATGTTGGTCTGTGCCTCAGTGTTCCCCGATTTTTCTGAGGTGAAGAGCACCAGTGCGAGAGAGGAGAGACAGCAGCAGTGGAGAATGTGCTGCAGCCTGGCTGGAGAACAGCCAGGGAAGTTCTCCTGGTGGGAATGGGAACTGGGGGATGCCTTTTTTTTTTTTGTGTTTGAAAAACCCACCTGCAAGACGTGTTACACGACACACATCAATGAACGAAGCAAGGCCCGAGCACACAGCAGCCAAAATTTGGCTTCTTGGTGGTGTTTGCCATGAACTTCCCTCCATTCCTGCTCAGACAGGGATGTGCCTGGGAATACTGCCAGGATGGAGTGACAGTGAGACCAGAGAAAGACACAACAGAACCTTGTGCATTCCCAAAAAACAGGAAAACTGTCCCAGAAGATGAAGTGTGAGGGTGGAAAGGAGTTGCTCCAACCCAGGTGATTCACGGATCCAGCATCACTGATTCTTCTCCATCTTCTTTGTTTGGGTGTCAGGATTTGTTTCTTTTTGCAGGATTTCCCTTCCTGGCCAGATGTTTTGCAGAACACGGATGAGGAGGTGGATGCCAGCGAGTGACAATCACGAGGTCTTGTTTTGCAAATCGCTCCGACAATGTTTCACCTCCCCAGTCATCACGGCTCCGAGGCAGAGTGAGAGTGAGGGATGCAGTCCATCTCTCAGGTGTCAGGCTGTCATGCTTCAATGATGTTCACTGAGGGCTTGTTTTTTGGAAACTAGGAGAGAAAACAAAGGAAAAACGGATGTATAGAAGGGAAAAATCACATCAGAGCTCAGTGCAGTCTGCAGGTCGTGTTTTGTGGAAATTCTCCTTCCCACCTCTTCACGGTGATGAAAAAGGGTCAGAGTTGAGGTTTTAGGCTTGTGGGGGTCATCACTGCTTCTGAACCATCATAAATCATTTAAAACACGAAATAAACATGGTGTGGACGTAAACAGAAACACGAGGAATTTAAATTAACTGAAATACGTTTGGATAAATTAAAGGCTTGACCTATTTACACTTCGACATTGTGTTACCATCTTTGCTCGTGCTGATTAACTCGCCAGTTAATTGAAGGAGAAGGGTCCTCTTTGCCACGTGCTGCTGCGGGAGGACCCAAGAACTCATTTTTTTTCCTCCGGAGATGCTCAGATCATCCAGAAACGTGGCTTGAAATCTGATTTCTGGCGGCCAGGCAGGATGCAGGAGGTGGGAGTGAAGCGCTGCTGTCCTGATCAGCAGAGCCGTGGGTGTGCAGGGTGTTCCCTTCCCTCTTCCCTGCTGAGAGGGAGCATTTTTAACAGAGGCTTTTTGGGGGTGATTTAGCACCAAAAGCTCACCTTGCTCCGCAGGAGGCCCCCGCCCTGGTGCTCGGGTGTGCTGTTCTCCGAGGGGCTCTTGGCTTTCTCCTTGCTGTTGTTGGGCTCGTTGTCTTTGATGATGTCGTACTGTCTGCAGAACAGGGCGATCACCCCTGCCGGGAGAGAGCACCAGCATCACACCAGCGAGCTCAGCAGCCTGCAGGGATCACACATCCCTCTGGCCAGCCCTCCCAGACCACAGCCAGCAGCACCTCTGCCTCTTCCCTTCCCTTAATTCCATGCTAAACTAGTTAGGCAGGACGACAGAAGATTAATTATATCCCAACCTCCCTGCTCTGAAGTGTTTTAAACCCTGCATTTGGATCTCAACCAACACCAACCCCGCGGTTCAGCGAGCACTGGAGCTCCTGGAATTTCTGCCTGGTGAAAATGTGTCCTCTGCTCCTTGTCCTCTGGAGCTGGAGCTGGCAGAGGAGAGGTTCTGAACCTGCCAGCACCTGCAAATGGGCACCAGCACAAGCTGCGAGTGGAAATTTCCTCCCCCACACGCCCAGGCACGTGGAGAGGGAAGCAGGGGCAGCCGTGGCACGTAAGATGACTGCAAATGTCTGTCTGAGAAGCTTTTATGTGATGTTTCCACCAAATAACATCGCTGCCTGTGGATTCCAGACACGTAGGTGAAGTGGATCCAGGCAGATGCTGCTTTTCCCTCTCTGAAAAACATCTTCCTTAATAGCCAAATATATTTAAATCTTCCAGCATCACATCATGAACTGCTCTATAAAAGGAGTGTGGCACTTGCCCCCAGGCTTTACTGATAAACACAGTGGCCCAAATTCTTTCTTTGGGAATGTGGGTAAATGGCTGATTCCAGGAGAAAAGGCGTTAACATCTGCCACAGCCACTCCTTGAGTGATTTCAGTGGGTAAAACTGACACACAAAGAAGGAAAATGCCATAAAAAATTCCAGAAACACCAGAGCTGGGGCTTGGCTCAGTCCAGAGCCCTGAGCACGGACTGGTTCCATGTGGATTTTCCCAAATATTATCATACAGGACAAGTTAAAAGCTGGTTAAAATAAGGTTTTTGTGTATTGAGACCTTTTAAAGAACCCATTTGATGTCGAGAGATTCTCCCCACACCCCTTTTGCTTTTTTAAATGTAAGTAATTTGTCTGGAAGGGAAATTGTGGGATTAGCAAATTCTTTGTTCCCAGCTGATGGAGTCTCAGATTATTCTACAGCGGGAGATGAATCAGTTGTTCAGTCACCCCATGTAATTATTCATGATTATTTTCCCTGGCAGGGCATTGAAACTGGGATGTGCACAACTAAGACATGGCATAAATGCTGAAAAAATCATAGCCTAGAGGTTCTGGAAATCTTCTAAATTTGTTTAGGTTTTCATGTAATTGTTGGCTTTAGGAATAATTGCTGTCCAGTCTCTGGAGATGCAAATAAAGGCCAAAATATAATTCTTATACATGGATCTGATTCTCTGTCACCTGGATTCCTCCATCTCCTTTTGTGATGGGAAAATTTCTGTGGAAAATTTATATCTAAATCTAAATCTAAATTAGTGCATGTGGAGAGCAGGACTCTTAAATCTCTGTTTAGCCTGAGCATTGGAGCCATAAAATACCCATAAAATTACTGCAGCCTGTAATATCTGAAGGACTCAAGGCATATCCTGTTGGATATTTGGATCCCTGGAAACATTCCAGGACAGGGCTTGGAGCAACCTGCTCTGGTGGAAGGTTGGGGTGGAAAAAAATGATCTTTATGTCCCTTCCAACCCAAACCATTCCATGATTCTGTGGCTGAGGGCATCATAATCAGGGCAGTCTGGAAAAAAATGAGATTACAGGATTAGCCATAGGGAATTGCTTCCATCAAATCCATTTTCTGCTTCCGAACTCGAGCTGCAAAGCCCCACCTGAGGCGCCCTTAGAGCTGAGAACTCCATATTTTTGTGGGAGGAAGGTTTTCTTCCATGGTTCCACTTGCAGCCAGGAATTCCTGAGGATATCCCACGGATATTATTTTGACAGAGAGTTGGGACTGACCTGCCCACATGAACAACACCACAACAATGATGAGAATTTCCCCCGCTCGCAGCTGTTGGTTTTTCTTCGCCATCTCCTTCATTGTCACCTCATCTGCACAAGGGCAAAGAGATACTGTGAGACCCAAAACCCAGCTCAGAGCCTGGTTTAGGAGTGCTCCCGACCTCAGTCAGTGTGTCAGGGGCAGAGCCAGCAGGGAGAGAGCCTGAGACTCCTTAGGGCACTGAATTAGGATTTAGGAAGGAATTCCTCCCTGTGAGGGTGAGGAGGGGCTGGAATGGATTTCCCAGGGAAACTGTGGCTGCTGCATCCCTGGAAGTGCCCAAGGCCAGTTTGGATGAGGCTGGGAGCAACCTGGGCTAGTGGAAGTGTCCCTGCCCATGGCAGGGGATGGAACAGGATGAATTTTATGTCCCTTCCAACCCAAACCAGTCTGGGATTCCAGGATTCATCCTGTGACATCCAGAGGGAGGAGCAGTGGGACAGAGCTGTGTTATCTGTCCCCGTGGCTGCTCTCTCTGCTGTCCCTGTCCCTGTTAGTGCCATCTGCACCTGTCACAAAGCCTTGCATGCTCCAGCAGTTCCAGCTCAGGAGCGTGGAGAGCCTGGCAGGATATTTTTCAGCGGAGCCCTGGGATTCAGAAAAGAGCAGAGCCTTTTTGCAGGGCGTAATTCGCCTCCTTGGCTTCAAAGCATTAAGGAGATTACAGTTCAGACCCACAGGAAAGGAGCAGTGCTCCTCTTAGTGCTTCCAGATAAACAGCAATTCAGGATTTACAGCCTCCAAATCAGTTTAATAAATAGAGTCAAGGACTTGCATCCTCAGAACCACGGCCAAAAGCCCTGGAACGGGCAGGGAGGGACCTGGGTGTCCCCACAGCCCTGCACTGCCAGGCCCTCTTTGGAGCAGGATTCTTGCTGACAAAAAATCCCTCAACAGCCTGGTTTGGCTAAAGAGGAATGAGTGAAGGAGTTGCCAGTGAGGAAGTGCCTGATTTTCTCCATGGGAATGATTTTCCACCTGATTTTCTCCATGGAGATGTTGAAAACCCAGCTGGATGCGATCCTGGACAACCTGCTCTGCTTGACCCTGCCTGGGTGATCTCAAGAGGTCCATTCCAACCTCAGCTCTCTATGATTTGGCAGAAATATTGAAAATGCAAGAAAAGTGGGAGCCTCTGGGTATTTTTTTCCCTGAAATCCAAGCACAGGAGGTCTGTGAATCCCACAACTGCCCTGGGAGCACAGTGGTGTGCCCAGGAGGGCTGATTCCACATGAATTCACAAGAATCTCCCCTAGCATTCTCCACTTGTAGGGAGCAGGACACAGAGCTGCCAACCTCCTCCTCACGTGGTTAAATCTCATCTGAAACAGGAGAAGGAGCATCCAGCATCATGTCCCTGTCACCTTTGTGCCCCCTCCAGCTTGTCCCCTCAGCACATCCTGAGAGGACACTCAGCCCCATGAGTGTTTATTTTTTCTATTTATCCCACAGGGTTTCTCCTATTTATCCCACAGGGTTTCTCCTGTTTATCCCACAGGGTTTTTCCTATTTATCCCACAGGGTTTCTCTTGTTTATCCCACAGGGTTTTTCCTATTTATCCCACAGTGTTTCTCCTGTTTACCCCACAGGGTTTCTCCTGTTTATCCCACAGGGTTTTTCCTATTTATCCCACAGTGTTTCTCCTGTTTACCCCACAGGGTTTCTCCTGTTTATCCCACAGGGTTTCTCCCAGCTCCTCTCACCACACAGGATCCTAGTTCCTCTCTGCAGAGCCCCGTGTCCCAGGGGCCACGTAGGAACTCACCCACACTTGCCTTTATTTTTAGAGGCTAGTTTCTCAGCTTCCCTGGGGGTCTTGAAGAGGACTGGCTCACTGGCAGGGCTCTGGCCTTGGATGCTGATGGACTGGACATGCACAATGTACTCAGTGTCCTCCTCTAGGTCCCAGAGGGCACAGGAGCGGGTGGTGGTGTTCACCTCCTGGATGAAGCGCAGCATCCGCACGTCCTTCTTCTGGAAGCCGAGAGAGGAGAGCACAGAGTGGTGGAGAGACCTGCCCATGTGCTGTCACCTAAGGCCACTGATTCCTGCCCTGCCCATCATGTGGATGTGGAGAAACCATTGGGATCCTTCCCTCTCTGCAGCCACCAATGTGCGAAGTGCTGCTGCAAAGGGGGCGGAGGAGCCAAATCCCCTCCGGGACCACGAGGGACAGGACGAGAAGAAACGGGCTTAAACTGCAGCAAGAGGATTTGGGAACCAAGGGGACCTGAGGGGGAGATGGACATGGCTGAAACTGGGTAATTCTAGGCACGGTACCTGTTGGGAAATTGCAAATCCAATGACAACTTCATCTTCCAGGACATCCCAAGTGACCACAGCTGAGTTGGCTTTCAGGTGTTTGACTGTGACATTTACTGGAGCCGACGGGCTGTCTGCAAGGAGGGAGAGCAGAGCCTTTACAGGGGCAGGAAAGGAGTGGAAAAGGACCTTGCTCAGGATCTGTTTTGGATATGTGACCTGGGAATTGCAGGTACTCCACATCTCAGTTCCCAGGGCGGACCTAGGAGTTGTCACCTGAGAATATGAGTTACATTCAACATGGGTTTGAACTGATAGAGGGGAAATTTAAGTTAAATATAGGGAAGAAATCCTTCCCTGGGAGGGTGGTGGGGGTTGCCCAGAGAAGCTGCCCCATCCCTGGAAGTGTCCAAGGCCAGGTTGGAGCAACCTGGGACAGTTCAAAGTGTCCCTGCCCATGGCAGGGGGTGAGACTGGCTGATCCTCCTGTCCCTTCCAAACCATTCCACAACTCCATGTGTGAAATACCCAGCCCTTGTTCAATTTCTTGATCACCACAGCCAAGCCCTGAGCAGCTCATTCATCCCATCCTCCCCAGCCACATTTTTCCCTGTTGTTCCCTGTTCCAGCCTGACAGTGACAGCTGGGAGGAAATTCCAGCTCTGCCATGGGAGCGTGCACACCGAATGCTTTGATGAGCATTCCTGAGGTTTGAAATGCAGGAGTGGAGTAGCTGGGAGAGTATCTTTTGCTTTTCCCTGGCAGAAAATGTTTCTTACAATGTTTTGTGGCTGATTTCGGAGCACATCCAGCGAGCATCCACTTGGAGCTGCTAGGACATGGATATTGTAATGTGGAAAGGGCAGGCCAGCAAAGCAGGAGCCTGAGGCTCTGTGTTTATTAACTGAATAAACTCTGTGTTTATTCCCAGTTCTAGGGCACAGCTGAATTTCCAGCAGGATCCTCCCAGCCTTGCCAAGGAGAGCTGGACTCCTGCACAACCTCCCCAGGAGCCCCTTCCCAAGGGAGCTGCCCAGGCCTGGCATCTCCAGGGAAGGTTTTACCTCCTAGGCTTGGCACAGCTCTTCCAGCTGGACTCTGTTTCTGCTCCTCTGGTCAAATTTAATTCACAATCTTCAGCTTTGCTCTGAACCTAAAGCAGTGAATGCTCTGAGTAGCTCCAGGAGGTCAGTAGGGCGAGGAAGAGTCATTTTATTCCAACTTTTATGAGAAATTAATACTTTTATTTCATTATAACCTCCCCTTTGGGGCTGGGACAGGTCACCAGTACATGAGGGGTGCACT
The DNA here is from genome assembly GCA_013400855.1 of Buphagus erythrorhynchus. Taxonomy (NCBI): domain Eukaryota; kingdom Metazoa; phylum Chordata; class Aves; order Passeriformes; family Sturnidae; genus Buphagus; species Buphagus erythrorhynchus. Next base: position 3,240 of record VZTT01009909.1, on the reverse strand, counting down.
TGTGCCCATCTCCAGTGACACTTGTGGGATTTATGGTCATTCCCAGCCGCCTGGATGGGGCTGAAAATATTCAAGCTGTGGTGTCAGTGTCTGACATCACTCCTGGTGAATGTTCCCTGGGGAGCAGAGGAATAACAGGAGCACAGAATTCCCCAGCTGAAGGTCACTTGGCACAGTGATCCCTCATTCCTTTCACAGCCAGCAGGTAGACCCTTAGGAATAAAATGTCTGGAGAAGCCATTTGATTCTCAGTAAGGAAAAAAGTCACTGAATGGCTGAATTCACACAAATTTGGGACTTTAGGAGGAGCAGCAAGTCTGTGATTCCACAGAGGGATGTCATTCCTCTCTGGAGTAATGATGGAATTGGTGTTGATCCAGAGCATTCTCATCTCTCAGGGCCTGGCCCTCGTGGAATGAGGCAGAATTCCCCAGGAATCCTCCTGGAGGATGGGATCCCTCACCATCCTCACCCTCCCTGCAAGCCAAGGAAGGAGACAAATCATCCTCCCCACCCTGGAATAAAAGTCCCTTCCAAGCTATGACACGAGGAAGGGACATGGGTCTGCAGCTCTTCACCTTCCCCCGTGACTGAACCAACAAAAGTCGAGTCTAATTTTAGGAAGGGGCAGTCAGCAGACAGGAATGTGCACGGGGAAGGTCTGTGAGTCATGCCTGATGAATTTTTGCTGGAACATACGGAGGACATGACGGAGTTGAGGGATGGGAGACAAAACAGTCTCCAGCTGCAGCCAAGCACTTCGCCCTTCCCGGCTGCACCGCTCAATCCCGGCCTGCTTGTCTTCCCTGGGTATTTTTAGGAGCTAAATTTTTTATTTTTTTATTTTTTTTTTAAGAGCTACCACTGACTTAGCCAGCTTCAGTTGAAAAAGAGATGAATTAACCCCACAGGAACAGAGAGCAGAGATCATGGGGGAAAAGCTGGGAAAAGGGAACAGCACTCGGAGTGTTCAGGTCCCCTTTGAAATTTGTGACCTTGAGGGAGGCACAGCATAAAAAGTGTCCGAGTTTTCTGATGGCATAAGATGTGGGGGAGTTGGGAAGACCTTGAAGAGCTGGAGGAGAGCAAAAAACTCTTCTGGGAAGTGGTGGGAGAGAGTGGAGAGCTGTGAGGCAGGAGGGAAGCACTCAGCAAAGCTGAAACCCAGAGCTTGAAGGCTCCAAAACTGGAATCTGGATGGAGGTGAGGAAGAAATCCCCTGGAGTGGGTGGTCAGGAACATTCTAGAACCTTTCTTTGTAGGAATACCTGAGAGAGGGACAGGATAGTGAAGTCAGCAGCTCTAAAATCCAGGAATCCAGGACAGCAGATCCCAATGTGCCTTCCCTTGCACTGCTACACCCAAATCAGTGGTGTCAAACCAGCATAAAAACAGTAAAACGAGAATTAAACCATGTTTGACAGAAATACAAACCCAGGAAAATGAATTTCCTCCTCCCAGAGCTGCGGAAATGATTTAGAACCAAAATTTTCATCCATGAGGTTGCTTTTCTCCTCGTTCCCAGGAGATGAAGTGATGAGATCATGACTTCCTAAGACCTAAAACACTGTTCCAAGATATTCCACACGACTTTTGGCACCCTGGCCCTGTTGCAGCTCTTTGTTAGTGCCAGCCTGGCTGAGATCAGGTGGAAAAGGTGCAATTCCTGTCATTTCCCAGCTGGCTGCAGGGGGTCAGCAGCCCGAGCAGGGCCTCAAGGTGCCAAATCCAAATTTTTTGTTTCCTTCAAGAGTCATGTGCAACTCCTGGAAGCTTTGCTTCTGTGCCTGTGGCAGCCAGGAAAGCTGCTGGTGTTCTGGGAGAGGGTGGGAATGCTGCAGGGATAGCAGGGAAGAGGTTTTTAGTGGATCAAGGAGTTTTTTTGTGCCTGTTACTCCAGAGCTGCTGAGGGCAGCACATTCCCTGTGTGCTCAGTAAAGGAATGGTGCAAGATTCCTGGTTTAGCACTTTAACTTCATCCCAGTGCAGAATGCTGGAGCAAATCCCACCCTGCAAACTGACAGAGGATATTTGCCCAAATTTTGATGGAAAAATATTCTCATTTTCATATCATTCCCCCATCCCTCATTAAGGGAAACCCTGATGATTTAAGCTGAAATCTAGACTTTTAAACATGAACAGCGACATAAAAACTGAGGGTTTCTAAAATCCCATTTCATTTCCTTCCCACAGACTCCGAAATCTCCCATCCCCCAGGCCTGTGTGTCCCAGCCCTCCCCGATTCTGCCGTGCCTGGGGCCCTTTTGGCAGGAGCAGGTCGGAGCCTCCTCTGTTCACCAAGAAATCCTGAGCCCTGGAGATGATCCCCAATCCCTTCCCCATGCTGAGAACCCCTCCCAGCCTTCCATTAAATGTTTTCCTCGTTATTGTTGGACTTCAATTGGAGAGAGAAGAACCCCACACACACTTTACAACTTGTCCTTGGCTTTGTTATGGGCACAGCTGGCATGAGGAAGAGGAGCCCTCCTGCTTCCCTGTGAGTTGGATTCCCCATGGGAGCTGTGGCATGGATGGGAGGGCTGGGAAAAAGAGCAGGGAAAAGGTTTGTTCCATCCCATTGCTGCTGTCACCTGGGAATGGGGGGAAATGCTGAATATTGGGGTGTCCAAACCCTGGGGTGTCTTGTAGGATCGGGGAGGTACCCAGGCCACAAAGGCATCATTGAAGGAAAGGAGGAACCTGTGGAAATATCACACCCCTGGGGTCACCTCAGGCCAGCCAAGTCCAGCCCATAGGTCTGGAATCAAATAAATTAATTCCTATTAATTAAATTAATAGGAATTAAAATGTGTTTCTGGATTTATCTCTCCAGCCAAAGGACCCCCCAAAACCCCCTGAATTCACCTCTCTCGTGAAGGTGCTTGGAATTGCATCCTCCCTGAGGCTGTGCTGTATTCCCAGCATTTTCCAGTTCACTCAGCTCCTCTCCCAAGCTGCTCCTTCCCTGCTGGGGAGGGCTTGAGCTGCCTCAGAGCCCCCGGGACATGGGCTGGTGAGCTGAGGCTCTGAAGCAGCTCATTCCCTGCTTTCCAGCTGCCCTTTCCTGCAGAAAGCAGGAATCCCAGCCTTAATTCCCTTGATTTCTGCACCACAACCTTCCCTGGGGATGCAGGAGATGAAAGGACACAACCTGAAAGGAGCATCCCTAAAATCCATGTGATGTTTTGTGCCAGCCCCGCTGCCCTTTCCCTGAGTTTGGATTCACACTGAGCTGCTTTT
>VZTT01009899.1:2051-14208 GCA_013400855.1 Buphagus erythrorhynchus | reverse complement strand
TGTGACAGTATGTACTTCTAAGCAAGTAATACATCCCTTGAAAATTACTCAGAGTTTGTATCTCACAGGACAAAAGTTCAAAATGCTTGACAGAGGAAATGCTACCTGCTACTGGCAGGCAACTCCATTTCACATCCCAAGGTGACTTTAAATGCTATAATTGCAACCCCAGTGGCTTACTGAATTTTCAAGCTCTGTTGATGTGATACATAACCTTACAGTGAAGTTCAGCTTAAAAGTCAAAAGAATAGACTATTTGATGTCTTTAATAAGAGTACTATACTGCATGTTCTGAACATTATCAGAGAAGTGAAACTGCTTACAAATGCACCAGAGTAAAAATTCTAGAATGCATCTTGAATTAATTTTAATTGAAAAATGTTTAATGTAACTTAACTTCAATGTTTTTTCAATCACTGGATTGAAACAATCTATAGAAGTCAGAAAAATCAAAACCAATTGCAGCTACAGCTAGAGAAGTAAGTTTATTCTATGGGGTACATTTTTCACCGTTGCCAATCTCTGGCACAGTGTTAATTTAAAAGTAAAATGCATAGAAATGCTCATAAAAACTCAACAGAATGAGTAACTTTGCACTCCATGTTAATGATAGCTATGAACTCTTGGGCAATGCTACCAAGTATCACCTGGCTACTATTCTCATATCTAAAAAAAAAAAAAAAAAGTTGTGAAGCATTCCATATTAACTTTCTGGCTTCTGCTTTTCAATAAAATTATTACATTTCCCCCTCTTCCTTTTCAAATATCTCCACAAGGCCATTACCAATTCCTTTGTCAATGAAGTAAGAGCCTGTCCCATGAAATAAGCTTATACATTTAAGAGCAATAACAAAACACCATGAGATCATCAGCCACTCTCATAAATTAACTAGACAATGAACATCAACTATAAGCATGAACTAATTCACAGAGTCCATCTCTGGTCAAGACAGGACTAGGAACTGCATATTCCTGGTTATCACAGAACACCTGACATTAAGTTTCACATCCTAATCTTACCTCTCTGTAGGTAATTCAAACACCCCTAACATTAAAATACTGATGGCTGAAATATCGAACTCAATTTTTACAAAAACAAGCAGTCTTCTAATCTTCAAATTCATTCCAGCACCTCCAGGAACCAGAAAACCCAAACAGATATGGCTGTCCAAGTTGTAGGTCTCCTGTTCAGGCTAGCAAAACAATCTTAGACTAACAACATACAGCTCAAAGTGCACTCTGTACTACCAGGTATCTAAACTGCTTCATCAGAAGTTGCTGTCACCAACTCCCACCTCACAGCTGTAGAAAACAGGCAAAACAGGTAATGGTGAAACAGGTAATGTGACTGGTTTTTAGGCTGACAGAGAGCTCATATTCTGAAACTTTGACACCATCCAAATAGCTTGCATTTTACCTCTGAGTCAACACTTAAGTCATGGCTGACCCTATCAGGCCACAGAAGCTCTTTTTACTACTTGTTCTCTGGGTGTTTTAGGACTCATANTTTAGGACTCATAAGCTTTTCAATAAGTGTAGAGTGTTTTACTAATGCACTGCTCACTAACAGGCTTCTTGGAATTTGAAAAAAAATACCCCTGTATTCATCTCCTGGTTTTCCCTCTCCTAGTCATGTCCCTTAGAGCACTGTAATTAACAGTGGGGCTCAGATAAACTAGAAAGAGCTAGAAGCACTGGCTCTTTTGTCTTATAGCTGCATAGAGTCATCTCCTTATGCTACCATAGAAGAAAAAAAAAAAAACACAACTCACAGAATCCATCCATTTAGTGGCAGCTTGATACTTGTGAATAACACTGAGTATATCAATGGTAGAATGACTTAAACAGCCTGAAAAATGGGGGCAAAAAGAAAGGGTTTTTTTTGGTCAGAATCCTACCTGAAACAGTAATTCCAAATACTCGAGAACTATGCAACCTGGAATTTGTTTACCTTTTGATTAATAAGAGTCATAAGAGATGGACACAATCCAATCCCAGTGACCATTAGTATTTTATTTGAAGGAAAACAACTGCTGCCAGGAAAAAAAGCAGTATTATCTTATTTACAAAAGAGACTACTGCCCGATGTTGACAGCATGACTAAAAAAAAAAAATATATCTTTCTGAAACTTCTAAGAAAGGGATATAGTGTTTTAGAAGTTATAGTGATAGAAGTGTACTTCACCACTCTGGAAATGTTAATTGAAAGACCTCCAGCTGCCCACTGTTCTTCCCACTACAGTCAATCTCGTTTACTACCCACAAACTTATACTTGAGGAAAACGAAGAAGGGAGTTGTATTTAAGTGTAAATGGACAGACCATAAAGATGTGCAATGCCAAAATGCAAAGGAATTTTAGTTAAAGATTTAGAAGGAAATGCTCTTCCCTAAAACCTCGGCAGAACAGAATTATTTGTGCTACAGCAAAGGAAGTCTGTCAGGAGACTGCAAGTACCTTAAGGTTTCAGTGTTAATCAATCCATTATTCAACTGCAGGAACTTTTCTCCAAATCAAGCCAGCAGACATTCTGTAATACCTAACCCATAATTCATCAAGCCCTCCATCTTCTAAGCCAAAACTTGTCCTCAAGCTCTGCACACAATGGGGCATGAGCCAAGGCCACAAGCTGGGCACCTACACAATCTTTTTTTTTTTAATAAATATGAAGCAGAAACTCTCAGGCAGCCTCCATACTGTGCAGAAGTTCATAAACACATAATAAATTAAATATAGAGAAAAATAGTCACCAATGAGACCACAGTTCTGATCTCCAGCTTTCCAAAAAGGTATCAATCATACTGACACTGACTACACTCATAGATGTGCCTATTCTACCAAAGCATTCACAAAGCACCCTTTTCTGAAGAAAAAACTACAATCTAAAAACTACTATCTAGAAATAGCATGATGAATTTTCAACAGTGAATCAGGTTCCATTTTTTTTTTCATCCAGGAAATCTGTTTTGTTTCTCCACAAAATGCAGAATATTGGAGCATTTGCTAATCTAAGAATTCTCATGTACAGTTATTTTAAGCTTTCTCTGTCTTCAAGTGTTACTGCAGAAAACATCAAGATCTTAAAAAAAAATATGGAGTGGGGGCTTTGTGGGGGGAGAGAAGGGAGTATGCTTTTTGTAGTTGTACTCACAGCGCAAAGGTGATGCAGGTTGATCCTGGCCCAATCTCAGTGGTAATGAGCCCTCAGTGGACTGCTCTCCTGAAATCACTTTTTTTACTGGATAATATTTGGGCTTAATCACATATTCTTGTGTTTGGCCATGATGAAGATTCATCATTAGTGTCTGAGATGAAAGCGGTATCATCCTGTTTTGGAAAGAGATAGAAAAGACAGAACAATGTAAGAATTAATAAACTAGACTTAGAAACTACTTGTAAAAAAATTGAAGGCAAATTCAACTGTACTCCAAGTTCTCAAAATACAGTTTGGGAAACCTACTACCTTAAAAGTAAGCACCTAATTTTCCAAGCATTTAGCACCCTTATTGTCTTGTCAGCTCAATAAACTGCTAAGAAAGAAAGACTACAGGGATTATATAACTTTCTTTTTGACATGGCAAGAGAAATATCATGGACAGTCCAGAAAACAGGGAGGAACAGGGAAAAGCCCTGATCAAAATGAGTTGCAGCTCAAATTTGGTAACACACAGCTTTCCAGACAGGTCAGAGAAGCAGTGATGCATTCAAACCTTATTCCATTTCTTACAACTGTCATTCCATACAAGATATATTAAGTAGAACCTAAACCTAGCTGTCTCTCCCTTTCTGTTCCCAGAAGTAATTTCCTCCTTCACCATATCCCTCTAGCCCAAGAGCAAAGCACTGCTCCTCTTCCCCTTTTTCAGACTGTTTCCCACCTAGTTAGAAGGCTTGTGTCCCAGAGTCTCATTACTTTGCCCATCCACTTTCTCTTTGCCTGCACTATTGAACATCCCTGACAAATGTCCCATAACCACATGGCCTCCCTTAACAACAAAACCATTTCCCCTTCCTGCTAAACAAGAAGATTCTTTCAAGCTGAGGACTGCCTCAGTACTAATCCTGACTCATAGGGTTAGGTTCCTCCCTATGACCTCAGCTTCTCACTGCACAAGGCTTTACCAACTTGCAATAACAACTCCCTCCTCTCCCTACCAAAAAGCCCACAGTCATTTAGTGACCATCAGCCGTAGGAATTACTTCTTCACTAACAAACTGGCCTTCATTCTTCCAGCAATTAATAAGGCAGCAAACTGGGTAGCTCTTAGCTACATGCAATGAAAGTGCAAGCTGCTTTAGGGCCCCAAGGCTGAAGAATCCCACCACCTAGCAAGTAATAACACACTTTCAAGGAACAAAGCTACTAATAACATGCCTTCAAGTAGTCATAGCTAGTGCAGACCAGATTGTAAAGAGACACACTCCATGTAGTGTCGAATCAATTACTAACCTAACAACAGTGGCTATCAGGACTACATCGTGCTTTGCTCAAATGAAGGCATACAGAGTGGGATGCTGTAAGCCTCCCTTACTTCATTCTCAGCTGAGGGTCTCTAACTGGTTCGGTCTTCAAAAATGCAAAAATGGGGGAAAAAGTTATGGGATTTGAAACAAACATCCCTTAGAGCCACAGTTCTGCAAGGTAAATAACTGTCTTCTGAGAATAAATCATGAACCCTATATTATAAAGGACTGAGCAGCACTTCCCCACAGTGGTGAGACTGCAGAGTTTCAGCTAAGAACTTAGATGACTGCTGCATTGTTTTCTGACATGTGGAGCCTGAGCCAGCCCCTATCTCCAAAGCAATGCCTAACTCCTTGGTCATGTTATTCAAGATGCTTAGTAACTGCTGTAGCCAATGGATTTGTGGTTAGAACAAACAATGGGGTTTTGTCCTACACAGATGCTCTTTTTCTCAAACTGATCCAAGTTAACAAGAGCATTCATTAATAGTGACATTCTAAGCCTCCTATGTAAAACAGAAACATAACTGCTTAGGCTGTCTCCAAGTCATTATTTCTAATACAGTACTTACACAGTCTCATTACATTCAGTAGAAGTCCTTTTGCCAGACTAAGAGAGAATACTGGATTTTCTGTGTTGCCTTTAGGGTTCCTACCAGAAGATCAAAAGAGAGCCTTCACTGGCATTGGAGATCAGGCTTGGAATTCAACACAGTCTGATAAGAACTATGACCTGGAAACCATCAGCCTGAGATAAAGCTGAGGTTGTTGCCTTCACTAATGTTTACATATAAATTTCATTTCTTTGAAGAATCACTGCAATCACTCCTGCACAACCTGTTTTTTCTAACAGACCTCATTTGATGTCTACACATAAGGACATCCATTTCTGGTTTTGGACATAAAAGAGTGTCTATACTGAACGTAGAAGCAGGACTTGACAACAGAGATCAAACTACTAGATAGAGATGCTGCCATTTAAGTGTCTGAGTGTTTTCTATTAAGGTTATAATCAGTTGTAAAGCATTACAGAATGCCAGAATGGTTAAAGTTGGAAGGGACCACTGGTGGGGTCAACCTCTCTGCTCAGGCAGGGTCTCCCTAATGATCTCTGATTAGCAGTCCTAATTACCTTTGCTGTGCTCTGCTCAAACTCACTCCTCATCTCTCTTGTCCTGAGGGGCCCAGAACTGGACTCCCCATTCCAGATGTGCCTCACCAGGGCTGGGCAGAGGGGCAGGATCACCTCCCTTGACCTGCTGGCAGTGCTGCTCCTAATGTACCCCAGGATTCCACTGGCCTTCTTGGCCACAAGGACGCACTGCTGGCTCATGGATGGCTTCTTGTCCACCAGGACCCCCCAGAGCCTTCTCCACAGAGCTGCTTTCCAGCAGGTCAGTCCCCAGCCTGCACTGGTGCAGGACCCTGTATTTGCCTTTGAACTTCAGACAGTTCTTCTCTGCCCATCCTCCAGCCTGTCAGGATCCTTCTGCACAGCACTCTGGGGTATCAGCCACTCTTCCCAGGTCTGTGTCATCAGTGAACTTGCTGAGGAGGCATCTAGCCCTTCACCCACCTCATTGATGAATGAGTAAACAGTATGGGACCTGGCTAAGTCTTCTGCCATTCAGCCAGTTCTCAGATCACCTCACTGTCCACTCCTCCAGTCTGTACCTCCCAAGTTTGCCCATGAGGATGCTGTGAAAGAGTGGCGAAGGGCTTAGTGAAGTCCAGGTAAAAAATATTCACTCCTCTCCCCTCATCCATCCAGGTAGTTCTGTCACTGTAGAAGACAACTGGGTTGGTCAAGCATGATTTACCTTTAGTGAATCCATGCTGACTACTCCTGGTCACTTTCTCATCTTCCACATACTTAAAGATGTCCTCCAGAACAATTACATTTCCAGAGATTGAGGTGAGGCAGTAGTTGCTTAGGTACTCCTTCTTGCCCTTTTTGAAGGCTGGGGTGACATTTGCTTTCCTCTAGTCCTCAAGCACCACTTCTGACAGCCATGACCTTTCAAAGACGACCATGAGTGGCCTAGCTATGATGTCTGCCATCTCTCTCAGCCCTCACAGATGCATCCCATCATGGCCCATGGACTTGCAGATGTCAAGTTGGCCTAAGCGATCTCTAACCCAATACTCCTTCACAAAGCAAAAGTCTTCCTTCTATCATTCCTTTTCCCTGGTCTCCCAGGCCAGAGATTCCTAAGGACTGGTCTTGTCAGTGAAGACTGATGGATAGAAGGCATTCAGTAATTCTTCTTTGCATTCTCTGTTACCAGGGACCCCACTCCATTTAAAAACAGGCCCACATTTTCCTTAATTTCCTATTCGTTATTGATGTATTTGCTTCCTGTATTTGATATCCTTGGCCAAGTTTTTAATTCCAGATGAGCCTCAGTCTTCCTTGTTGCATTTCTGCATACTCTGACAACATCTCTATTTATGTTTTAAGTGTTCTGTCCCTGCTTCCTTCTCCTGTGTATCTCTCACTTGTGCTTGGGTATTGACAGGAGTTCTGTGTTCATCCATGCAGGTCTCTTGCCCACTTTCCTCAATTTCTTGCTCATCAGGACACACCATTTTTGAGCCCCCCAAAAAATCCCTGAATATTGACCAGCTGTTCTTCCCTGAAGGCACATTCCAGTGATATTTGTCAAAAAAAGTCTCTGAATTGGCTAAAGTTTGCTCTCTGGAACTCCAGGGTTGCAACCTTAATTGCTGCCCCTCTTCCTTCATGTAAGATACTGAGTTCCACAAGGTCCTGGTCACTGTAGCCAAGGCTGCCCCAGTCTTCACATATTCAACAAGGCCTTCCTTGTTTGTTAGTATTAGGTTCTTTTATTTTTATTGTTATCCTTTATCTTGCCACATATCCAGCCACACTGAAGCCCAATTGTCAGCCTACAAAAAAGTCCCTCATAATACTTGAAATTATAATAAAATTAAAAAAAAAAAATTTCAAAACCCAACAACACACCATGCCACACCAAAAACATGAATGCTGTATCTTGGAGGCCAAAAGCTTAACCACCAGAATTTACAAAAATTGCCTCTTCCATCCTTCTCAGGTATTATAATTTTCTTCCTTAATTTGGTTTGCATTAAATATTAATGCTAATGAATTACTGCTAAGACAGCTTTGCTTTCCAAGATTAGCTTGTACAGTACTACACAGGAAAGCTGTAAACTTTATCAATGCAATTCTTTAAAAGGAAACACCTCCACATGATGTGTAAGTTGTTAATTTTTGTTTGAATGCAGACTAAATTGCCTAATCTAAATCACAAAGGTATCTGCTTACAATAACCACAGGAAATGAAGTTAAGACTTGTCTAGACCCTTTTTCTAACATATTTATGCTCAGTTTTGATGATCTGACATTAACTTAATAAACTTGACAAAAACTTGCCATTGCTGAAGTGTACACCAGGCAGATAAACAAATGTCTAACAGCACCTTCAAGAAACAAACAATATGATAAATACTTATAAGGTTCCAAGGGAACTACAGAGGAAGAAGAAACACTTTCAGCTAACTATCATGCAGAAGAAAGCTCTCTTGCTTGATAAACCAGAGAAAGAATGTGATGTATCAGAATACCTCTGGCAAGCAGAAATGAGATTGACAACATTTGGCATAAAAAGTACTGTCTAGACTAAACTAAGACAAATCTCACTCAGGTTGCTTGCTTTATGTTATTTACTGTAAGCCTGATGCTCCCATGCCTGGCTCCTAGCTAGCAACATCTCAGAAAATATGAATTGTTAACACTACTGCTTCATGCAAGTGTACAAATTAATTCCTTCTTCATTACCTCCTCCCAAAGTCACAACGAAAAGTCAAAAGGAGAAGAAAACCACTATTTTCTAAAACTATGAGATAGTAAAGAAAATATTCAGGCTAGTTCAAAAGATACGAAAATAGAACTAACCCCCTACCCCCCCTATAAAATTGTTAAAATTCAGTTGTTAGTTCAGCCTGACCTTTGCCAGCTGTTTCCTCCTTCCACTGCTTCTCTGATATATATATATATATGTTTGGTTTCTTTTAAGATACATGAAGAAGTTTAACTTCCCAACTGATGATGAACAGATAGGATTTCTCCACAGCCCTTTACAGTATCAAACCCATCATTAATCAAGGATGGCCTATTCCACAAGGTCCTACCAGTAACAAAAGATGAAAGAGAGAAGCATTCAGCTTTTCTTTATTTTCACCATTGCAAAAGTTCTGCAAAAAATTGATTTTATGTGCAAATATGTATTTTTAATGCATATTTAAAAGTCCTGCCCGTGAAATATGGTGCAAACACTGCAAAAGAAGCACTGAGACCAGCCTGTCCTACAATAACAACCCTACAATGTTGCATTAATATCTTTGTTATAAAACTGCCTTGATTTATATCTTTGCAATACATTTTTTCCCCAGGCAAAATTTTGCAAAGACAGTAGTTTGGATATGACTAATTAGTTTTCAAATAATACCATCAAGTTATTAATTCCTACTTTTTTTACCACCTTAAAGAGTTAGAATCTTATTTACAATATAGAAAAGATCATATTTAATTATCATCAAATTGATTTGAGTTGTAAATGAGGTAATACAACGAATCTTAATAAAGATATTTAATTTACACCAAGATAAAAAAGGGTAAAAGGATTTCAAGGTTCTTTATACAGGTTCACACAGAAATGTGAAACATTAACTTTTATCTACAAGTACCAGTTTTGCCCCACTTACATGTAATTTCTGTGGTAAAAGCCTTGTCCAAGACACTTTCAGGGATTATCTAACCCCTAATACTTGCTAATAAATCTAGCCCTGTATTTTCAGGCTCAACTGAACTGTCTATTGGTTGGATCCCATTTGCTACACCAGCATAACCTGGTGTAAGAGCAGAACTAAAGCTCTGTGAAACAAAACTCTCTGAAAACAGTGCAACTATGACTCCATTGATACATTTCATCTTTCACATACAACACAAACTGAAATGCGTAGATTACGAACATTCTTCCAGGTTTCTAAAGGAATACACTTGAGTTTTCCAGAATCACAAGAAATTATTCGTTTCCTAGATGTCAAAAAGCATAAAGAGCTCTTAAGGCGAAATAAATGCATCTGTTGGTTAAATATTCAGATGTAGAGCAACAATACAGATGCTCGGTCACACAAGCTGAAGGAAGCTACAGTTCTTGCAAGTTATGCAGCAGCAGGCAACCATTCTTCATGTAATACAGCATTCAAAGATTAAATTAGTAAAATACTTAAATTATAAATGGTAATTCTATCAGTAAAAAAAAAATGAATGTTTGCCTACTGCATCTTTTCATTAAAATAGGTACAAAAAGTTTGCCCCACCCCACTCCCAAAGTGCCATCAAGATACAAGTGATAAAATACAAGTGATGCCAATTTTTTAAAAATCTTAAAGTACTAAGTCTTAAGCATCCTTCAAGTATCCTAAACCACCATTAAAGAAACAGTATGCATGAAGGCTAGAAAAGTCTGAGACAAGGATGAACACAAACCAGCTGAGTCTAAGTCTCACAGTAACAGCAATTCACAAACTTCCCTTTTCACTACACACAAAATGAACAAAGAGGAGTCACAAATTTTTACCTCATGCATACTTTTACTAACATGTAACCAATGAAGCTCTTCACAAATCCAGATTAATTAATTTGACAGCTGGATTATTCTAGATTTCCAGTCATACATATAATCTTCAACTTTTCAGACATCACTTACCAGTAGAGCTCAAGGAGGCAAAAAAAGAAAAAACTCCACAACAGAAAACCTACATATGTTGCTGGTTTGTTCTTGTTCCTCTGTTTTTATTGGTTAACTCTTCGTTTTGTTTTTGTTTTCCAGGATGCAACACTGGTTGCATCCAGTGGATGCAATGGATATCCAGTGGATACTATGGTCAGGTAAGATACTTTGTCACTTTCAAGCTCAGCTTTTAAAAGAGTGGCTGCTAATGTCACCAAGACTTGCAGTAAGAAATTGCCCTTCAAGCATCTACTACGTTGCAGCACTGAGTCAAGATGAAGTTCACTAGTTAGTAGCAGACTTACTTAACAGACCACAGTGTCAGTTCAATACACTGCCTTCAGTAAATTCATGTGTTTTTCCCTTCCCTGTTTTATATTATATTTTCTACAGAAAAATTGCTTTTGTTTCCATAGTACTAGCAGCATATTACACTGACACTATGTAATGAAAAAAATTACTTGGATCAAGACATTAACTAGTGGCAATTTCTAATCTGTCAACTCATGAGACAGACTTTGGTATTAGAAAAGCATGTTGAAATGCCAACTAAAAATAGAAACAAACTCCCACAATGGATGTTACACGATAAAGGCAAGTGAGCACAGCTGCTGTGAAGCAAAACCACACATCATTAATCTACTCAAATTCTTGAGCATGTTAAACAAAACAAGAGACAAAGAGCTCAGTAGGTTGATGTAATTTATTTGAAATTTGAAAAAAAAACTTTGAAGATTTATGTTACAAGAGACTACTAAGAAATCTTAGATCAAAAATCAGTGCTGTAAGCTTAGAATGGGCAAATATATGGAACATATATTCATTTTCTTGAATATATATTAATTATAACATATCCTTTTGAAGTCTAGTAACATATGCATGGTTTGATAATACCTCAGTTCAGGTAAATAAGTAACTTAAAACTATATGCAATTTTGTTACAGTAGTTCAGAAAACCCTCAATTATTATTTTGTCTTCCCGACTAGCAATTATATTTAGACAAGATAAATTCTCCCTGGGATACACTTACACCCTTGTCTGAATTAAACAGAAATCTGTAATTTAGGAATATAATACCTAAATAAAAGTAAAAGTGCTAGTAAAGAGCCGAAAACCTTGGTCTATCCTTGATATTCTGACAGGTTAATTCATGATTACAAAAAACATAAATGCAAAAAGTAACTACTCCATCAACTTTTTGCAAAGATGTAGATGGATTAGCAAAAACTGTTTTCTCACTACTGCTTTTTATGTCTAGAAAATGTTTTACAAGTATGATCTTGCTGGTATAAACAGAGATTCTCAGAAGGAGTCAGATATAAAGGAACACATCATCAGTTTATAACCTTTTTATAAATTAGCCCTATGTACAAGTAGGAAAAGACACAAAAACCCAAGACAATTAATGGTAGCTAGACAGGAAGAGACAAAGACCCTGAGTACCTGGACTGTAGAGGCAATTGAGCACTGATGACCATGACAATGTGCATCAGAACCAGAAGTTGTCACACACATAACTGATGTCTGTGATGACTGCAGCCAAACAACTGAGAGACTCTCACATCAGCCCAGTGAAAGTTTCCAGTGTACAAAATTGGATTAAAAGATAAAACTCAAAACATTACTGTGGTGCAAAGAGCAGAGGAAAAATAACAAGGAAAACTTTTAAAAAGGCATTGATATTCACAAAGCTAAGAGTGTCCAGAAAGTGCACAGGCAGGGAAAAGCCCAACTCTGGTTCCAGAGGAAATTCTTGAGGGAATATATGATAGAAAGACACAAAATAACCCTAATTAAAAATTAGCTGTAGTAAGTTCTGGACTAAAAAAAATATTTTTTTTTCCACATAATGCATAATCAGAACTATGACAAGATATAAGTGATCATTATTGCTTTCAAGAATGCCAGCGTAT
>VZTT01009887.1:16879-50160 GCA_013400855.1 Buphagus erythrorhynchus | reverse complement strand
CCTAACAAGAGCTTGTATAGACTATAGTGCCTCAAGGGAGGATTACATGGAGCTCTCTAACTTCTTTGGCTTTGAGACATTTAAAAGAGAGGACACCTTGGGATCCCAGCAAGTGAAGCAGGAAGAGAACAGCGAGTTTGTAAATCTTTTATCTTGTGATAAATTCTATTCTGGATCCAAAATCTATTAAGAAATCAGATATTAAAGACTGGGAAAGGAAGAGTGGCCAAAATTTGTTAATATCCTCTTTGCTACACAAATGTCTCAATATACATTGAGGATCCCAATTCTTCATCAACTTTTTGCAGAAAGCAGTGAGGAGGTACAATTATATATTATCTCCTTTTTTCTATTCTCCTGTTTTCCTAAAAAGAGAATACTCTGTACCTTGTTTATGAAAAAGGTAAGTTAATTAGCTTAATGACACCAACAGCTGCCAAGGTAGTGGCATACAACTGATACCTGCCGAAGGCGCAAAAAAAGTCACTGGCTCCTCAGGTTGTTGACACGGCAAGATGTGCTCCAGTAGGATTCCCTCAATCTCTTTCTACTGCACTGAAATGTGATAAGATAATTTAAATTTTTTTTTAAAACCCCCAAACCCACCAAAATCCAGCTGAAGCAGCATGGCTCTGAGAGAAGAAACTACTGAATATCAATTGTAAGAGGTGTTCTGAGCAGTCTTCCATAAAGGCCAGCATTTTCAAAGTAAAGGCTTACTGTACATGGGCAGAACACCGGGGTGCTGGCAGAGAACAAAGAACTGTTTCTCTGCTCTGCAGAGGGAAGGCAGGAGCCCCCTCAGACTCCCCGTTTATCGGTACGCTGAAGGGGAGAGGCCAGACCATCACTTGCAACAGAGAAGAACGAACACGGGAACGATTCCCTCTCCTCCAGGCTACACCAACACGGTGGGTGACCTTGTGGGCATCCCCCTTCGAGCTCCCGAAGGAGGCCCGGCCCTGGCTGGCCGCCGCCTCGGGACTTAAACAGACGGCTGCCACGGCGGTCCCAGAACCGGAGACACCCGTCTGGAACGAGAGTGCCCTTCCTAGCACCCCGCCAAGGGCAGCGGAGAGGCTCCCCCCGCCAGACGAACGGCCCCGCAGGGACGAGCCCCGGCCCCCCCTCCGTCCCCGGTAGCACGGCCACCGCCGGGGCCCGGCCCGCCCCGGCACGCCGGGAGCTGTAGTCCTCACCCCCCCTCCCCGCCCCGCGACCTACTTCTCCCCGGACTGCGGCTCCCGGCGCGCCCCGCGCCCGGCCCGGAGCGTCCCCCGGCGGGGCAGGGCACAAAATTTTCCAGGGCACATGCGCGCTGGGGCCCGCCCGCCCTTCCCGGCGCTGCCCACGGCCGGGAACACGCCCCGCGGCCCGGGACCGCCGGGCAGCCGCCCCCTTCTCCCCTTCCCTTCCCCTCCCTCCCTTCTCGGCAGGGACGGGCAGCCGCGTCCCCACCCCGCAGCTGCTTCCACCCCGCGGCTGGGGGACGGAGCCCGGGAGGCCAGAAGCCCAATATCCTTCTGTCCCTCTCCCTCGCCCCCCGCTGCTTGTCCCCTTCGCCCCAGTGGGGCACGCGAGGTCGCAAACAAGGCTTCCAACAGAGCGGTCGGATGGATGGGGATATGTCAACAAGGGCGAGCTCCTGGCCCCGCACACCCAGCGGCGCACGGCAGATCGGGGTGTCCGGGGGAGATGGGGGGGGCAGCCCAGCCCAGCCCCGACAGCGCCTTTGTTGTCGCCGAGCTTATCCCCCTCGGAGCTCGTCGTGCACGAAAGGGAACACCCCGGCAACATTCCCCTCTGCCGGGAGCCCAGGCTGCCCATCGCCGCCCTCGGGCCCAGCCTGCCTTTTTTGGGGCTGCTAGGGCTGGGGCTGAACCNCCGCCCCTCAAACTGGGCTGTAGGAACCAAAATGGTGAACTAGAGCACTGCAAAGCGTCCCCGACCCAGTGACTTTCACCCCCATCCTTCTCCTCTGAAGTCCCATTAATCCCCCCAGGGACCATAGCCGCACAGTGACTCCACGGACGGGCAGATCGCTGCCCCTGGTGGGGAGGGGGACGATGAGCCCCCTCAGACCGAGCCCACAAAGAGGACGCGCGCTGGAAGGGTCCTGGCCCAAGAAGGGGTGTGGGGGAGGGAACCATCCCCGGCCCCACTTACTTCGTCCTCGGCTCCAGGGCCGGCGGCTGCTGGCGGCTGTCGCGGGGGCCGAAGGCGCTGCCGGCGGGTCTCTGCTGTGCCCCGTCTCTTCCGTCCCCTCCCTCCCTTGTCCCCGACGGCGCGGGGCGGGCCCGATGCTGTGGTGTGGATGCCGCTGCTGTACCCCCAGAGCCGCCCGCGCCCTGGCCCCGAGTGAGCCAACTCACGGCAAACTTTCACCCTTAGCAACCTCTCGGCGCACGGATCCGCTCCCGCCCCGCGTGATGCGGCCGCGGGGGGCGGGCCGGAACTATCGAGGCCTCCCGTCGCCGGCCGCAGCGCCCCGGAATGGACGGGGTGGCCAGGCCGGCGAAGCCCCCTCTACTGCCCCCTGGGCTCCGGGAGTATCCCGGATCCCGAGCTCAAGGGAAGGAGGGAGGGGACCGCGGCCTTCGCGGGGATTGACCTGAGGATTCCCCTAAGCGGCTTAGCTTGAGGCGACGGGGGGGTTGGGAATCGAACGGAGCGCGAAGGGACAGGACCGGCCGGCGTGGCCCCCGCGTACCGTGGGTACGGCCAAGCCCCAGCTCAGTGACAAGGCCAGACCCGGGACTGCCGAAGGGGTAATTCCTCGCACGCCTGCGAAGACCCCCGTGGTGGAGCCCTCCGCCCCGCTACAGTGAAGGAGCTCGGGGAGACATGCCCACGGGCAATTCCGGCTCCCTCCGTCGTTGCAAACCTCTCGGGATCCCTGGTCCCCGATGGGGGCGGGAAGCCCAGGGGGATGGAAGCGCATCTCCCGGGGAACAACGGGGCAAGGCCAAACCAGGCGAGGTGGTGTCACCGTGGGGAGGACAGGAGTAGCACGGCCCCCTCCGCGGCCCCGAGACGGGGATGAAGACCCGCCCCCAGCACGGGCTCCCCGCCTCTCGGACTATTTTGTCACCGCACGCCTGTGTCCCTCCGCCTCCAACAGAGCAGGGCCGGCCCCGCCGCGGCGGAGACGAGAGACCCGCAAGGTGCGCGAGCGCCGGCCGTGCTAAAAATAACTGCAGCGTGTTAGCAACAGCCTTCCCATTGGCTGGCCAGGCCCGGCGGCGCCTTCGGATTGGAGCGCTGCCTCAGCCAGTGAGCCGAAGGGGGTGTGCGCGGTGGGCGCTGCCGGGCGCGGCGCGGGGGCTGCCGGGACATGTAGTCACCGGGGCTGTCGCGGCCTACTCCGTTTCGGGCGCTCGCCCCGCACTGCAGGGCATTCGCGGGTTCGGGCACGGCGCAGGGTTACAGGCTGTCCTGGGGAAGGACAACCACGGTGACGGCCATCCCTGGGACCACTGGCCGATGGCGGCACCTCGATCGCCAAAGGCTGAGCTGCACCGCCCACCGGCAAGCTGAAGGTACTCGCAGCAAGCACACAAACAGATCCGCACCCTTTATTTCAAAGCAGACCCATTACTAGTTCCAGGAAAATGAAAATGCCTACAGGCATCCCCAGGCCGAGTATATTACAGTTCAAGGTCACACCACCTTCTACACACACCACTTGGAAAAACTGCTTGCTGTCCACACATAAAAGCAGCTTTTGACCCAAGTAACACTCCAAACTAGAGGAAGGGACACCAAAAACAGTGTTTCCAGGCTCTCCCAGCCACATATCCTGCACCTTCCTCAGTGCTGACACAAGCAGAGGGTGACACAGGCATTATCACAGTTCCTGTTGCAGCAGGGGTAGCTGGCCTGGCAACCATCTCCCAAGTGCAAAAATATAAAGTTCATCTCTTGCCCCATTTCCACAACAGACCTTGGCTTCCTTCTGGGTTGGTTTGTCCCCCCTCATTCAAGAACATTTTAACCCAGGTACTGCCTTTGCCACGGAAGAGCATTTCTTTTGAGGCCAGCCAACACCATGTGTTAAGAAATGTATTAATGTTCCTTCCCAGCCACAGCAAGACAGCCTTGCTCATTTTCTCACTGGTTACAGAAAGAACAATAACTTTTGAAGTTGGTTTTTCTTCTGCAGGGGAAGAGGGAAGAGAAGGGGAAGATTTATGAGAGCTATTATGAGCAGCCTTATTTTCGTCACTCCTATTTTAAAAGGAATTTAGTTGCAAAAGAACACCCTTTTTTCTTTTTTTTTCAATTATTCCCTTGCTTTGCTGGAAACAAAATCATACTGTCAGCCACAGATCAGGAAATTAAAATGACTGAGCTATTTTTAGCATCATTAAGCAAAAAAAGGCAATTACATTTCTAAAATTCTATTATTGTTATAATAAGGTGTTACTAAGAGGATGTCACATATTAGGGCTCTTTAAAATACCTGTGCTTTGACCAAGCTCTTTTAATTATGGCGTTGCCCTTGTACACATGCAGGCAGAGGAATTCTGTCACAGTATCTGCTCCTGCATTCTCAGTCATTTGGCTATTACGTCAAAGCAAAGCTCCTGTGTCACATGTGCATGGGGAGGGGAGCAATTGCCAAGCCACTGGGACAGAGCTCATTTAGTTGGGTTATTTAATACCAAGGAAGGGGAGTCAGTGTAATTGGGCATAATTAATATAACCATACCCTGAATTCTCTGTATATTCAATTCAGATGACAACCCCAAGGAAATGAAAAATTCTTTCCTGCTACTGAAAGAGGCAAACATCTCCAGCTGATGTCTGTAATGAGAAAATAACAGCTTCTGTGCAGATAAGGTTTCAGAAGCGAGATTTTGTCCATACAGCTCCCACAGGAAAAGCTCACAGGCAGATTCCAGACCTCTACCTACCTTTTCTTTTTGTTTTGTCTCTTTTTAAAGAAAAGCAATGCTTGGGGCTCAAGGGCTTTGTCAAGACAAGGTCTAGGTGGTTCAGGGTACAGAGCTATTTGCTGAGCTCAGCTGTAGTTGTGGCTGGCAGTTGGTCTGAAGGGGTGTGTAACAGGGAACACCTACATTTCAGAACACAGCAATGCCTTGTTAGTATTGGCAACAGAGGCCAATTTCTTAATAGGCCAAGAGGTCCCATGTTCTCTCCTTCAATGTAAATATTTGAAATTAAAGGAATTTTTTTAAAACTTATTATGGAACATTTTAATAAAAAAAAGAAAAAAATGACATTACCTAGAAAAGTAATGGCAGGAAGACACATTTAGCTTCTTGCATTAGGATTTGAAGACAGCACCCTGGGGGTTCAGGTGCCACATTGACAAAGCTGTCCCTGTCTCTCCCACCCTCCCCTGCTGTTGCCATGCAAGTACTTCACAGCTGGCAGCCAGGGAGCCCCTGAATCTGGCTGCATACAACTCCATGAACTGATGAAGCCCTCTGAAAGCTTGGCCTGCACACAGCAGCAGGATGTGTCTTGTCTCATTTTCCCCCTGCGGGGAAGCTTGCCCTTTTAGCATGTGCTCTGGTCTCCAGTACTGCAAGGCAATCTCCTTCTCCTGGACAAGTACTTTAAAACCTATTTAGGTGAAAAATAATGCACTTTTCTAGAGGGCCTGCCTAGGTATCATCTACTGGTACACAGAAATCATTACCAAGCAAGCAAGGTTGTGTTTTTCTGGGCTACACAAATGTGTCCATTACCCTTGTCTGAATTAGCAGCTTCAGGGCAGTGCCCCATCCATGCTCTGAAAGTACCAGAAAGGCAGTGGCACTGAACTGATCTGCGCACCAGCAGCATTTGGCATGCTCCCCAGAGCTGTCTGAGCAAACAAGGCAAAGGGGAAAAAGCCTGTCCCTCCCTCTCTCCACCTGCCCAGTGACTCAGAACAACTAGAAATGGCAGCTTAACTCTCAGAATACAGACCGATATATCCAGCAGTCAGCGTGAGGGTATTGGGAGTGCCAAGAAAGTGAGTATGCTCAGCTGTTTTTGGAGATGGGGGGAAGGGATGGGGACACTCGTACCTCTACAGCAAGCCCTGCCTGGCTGATCCTGCTAAATGACTAGGAACAAAGGGTGCTCTAAAATTAGCTCACCAGGGTGTATTGGTTCTGAGACAAAAATTTCCTTACTTCATTTCCCTCTACCTTTACTGAAAAACTTTGTCATCTTCCAAATTTCTGGGAAAGAAAAAAAAATGTGTACAAACCTGCATTCCTAGTGAGATAATTTGGGCGGCCTGACTGAGGGCAAGTGATAAATTCTGGTTGAAGTGATAAAGTTCCAGGTACAACAAATCTGCATGCCATGGCCTGCTTTTAAAGATACACAGAATTTAAAATGGCTGTTATCCTACATGGACTTCCCGGACTGCAGAGGCAGTTGCTTATTCCCATAGAACTGCTCTGGGAGAACAGGTTTGCTGTAACCAATGAGCTAGATTGCTCTGGAGATCTTGGCAAATGGCATCCATCAGAAGGGGATAGATCTGTAGGGGAACCATGGTGCAGGGAAGAAGACATACTGATACTCTCAGAACTGCAAAAAGCTTGGAAGAGAAACCTGACAATTAACAGCTGGGGGCAGGAGAGGGAGGAGCAGCTGAGATAGCTGTAGGGCCAGTGACAGCTACAGCCAGCTGCAGCAGGGAAAAATTACTTTTGAGAGGAGGATAATCACAACTTGTGTGCTTTTCACTTTTATCCAAATGGCTGGAGCAGGTAGAAGAGGTATTTAAGCCGAAGAGTAGTTAGAGGAATTGGTACTAGCCTCAAGGAAATAGCTGAAACCCTGGAAGGGCCACAAACCAAAAAAAGGTCTTGGGGCTCAGTACCCCAAGACTGCACAAAGACAACCGTGTTAGTAGCACAAGCTCTGCTCAGACTACAAGTGCTTGAAGGACTGCAGGGCACACTGAGCTAGGACCCTGATTTAACCATCTGAGGAGTGTACACACCCGTGGGGAACTCAGTTCCGCTTCTGCACAAAGGCGCTTGTTCCCAGATCTCTGCTGAGCCAACAGACTGCTTTTAGCCTGTACTGGTATTTGACAAACAAGCAGCCTCTGGTTTCCAGCACGCACACGGCTAATAGCCCAGAACACAATAGTTGGTTTCCCGTTACAGCAGGGAAGGCTTTAACTTATTCACAAGAACAGGACAGCGAGTCAAATAGCTTAGTAGGTTTTAGAAAGGGATTGGATGCTTGCATGGTGAAACAACATCCACAGCCGTATTAGCTGGGATAAGGGTTACAAGCTCAGCGATCCTCATGCTACGGGACAAAATGATCAGTGGCTGGGATCACAGGCAGACAAAAGCAACAGCCGTTCCCTGAAGCTCCTTGCGGCAAGGTCACGTGGTTATAAGCAGACACTGTCAGAAACCAGATAACCCATTGTGAAGTGCTAGCTGGGCTAATCCTCTGTGTCCCCAGAAAGCTCCAGAGAGGCTAGGCACAGAATGAACCAAAGAGAAATCCTAGTTGTACAAAAAATAAAAACTCAAAAAAAAAAAAGCTTTATTGGTATGTATCCTACAGAAATGGTTACAAGAAATGGCCTTGGAGTTATCTATCAAAGAAAACACATAACAGCTGTGCTCTCCCTAGGAAGGTACCAGCCATGAGCAGGTTCCTTACAAAACAGGGCAGCATGGAAATATACTGGAGGAAGGGAGGAGGGGAGTGGATTGGTGCTCTGTTCTTCAGCACTGATGGATGGGGCAACTTCAAACAACTGAGAGGAGGGCCAGTAAGAATAAGCTCAAGGTGTTTCTCCACATTAAAAACAGCACCTTCCATTTTTACATAGCTCCTCTACGTGTAAGTGCTTGCCCACTCTGCCTTGTAGAGAGAGCTGGGGTAACTACTAGCAGAGCTTCTGCAAAGGTAATAGACAGTAATCTTCATTTGCCCTCTCTTATCTCTGGTTCTGATCAGGTTTCAGTCCCCACTCAGTCTGTTATTTGTCTAACCCCAAGTATATTACTGAATTTGTACTGCTTTAGGAAAAAAAAACCAAACAGTTTTCAATAAGAGTAAAGTCCAAAGATGTTCCAAGACCCTCTTGCCAACCCAACAGGAGGTAGCCACGTACAAATAGGATCACCTCTTCTTGAAGCCATACTTTTTCCTTTCATAGAAAAGATCTGTCTTGGAACTTCCCAGGTTGACAATCTTAGGGCAACCATCTCTCTGTAAGAAAAGAAAATGCAAGGAAATGGGCAAATACAGAACAACATCATAGTTGTAGTAGGTTCTCAGCTCCCACACTCCTTGCCTCATCCTCAACACATTTCAAACACCTGTACAGACATATTGCTCTCCAGTGCTGGTTACCAGTAAGACAGTGGAACAGAGAAGAGGATGGATGTCTTTTCAGCTTTACTGTAGGACATGCTCTCCCTCAGGGCTGAAATGGAAAACAGCTCATATAACATCAGCCATTTAATAAAAAGATGCACTGAATTCTTTCTAAATCAGGATATGCAGGACTTCTAGGGCCCAGAGGAATAACCTTTCCCTTCCTTAGCCAAGAAGAATCTTGCTGCTCTAGATGTCACCAAACCATTCTTGTGTTTAGGAACCCCTCAGCTGTGACAGAACTGAATCTCAGATTTCTTGCATCTTAGATCCATTACTGCAAAGGCTATAGGGTCAGCTACTCACAGCAGCTACAGATAAGTTCTTGTACCTGAATTCCAGTAGATGGTGAGAAAAAAGCCACAAAAAAAGCAAGGAGAGTAGGGGAGACCCTCCTGAGAGGTGTGGTTGGAAATCCAAATCAGAAATGTGCCTCTTGGTATTCCTGGGAACATTTGCCCATGGGCCACCTGAGCCCAGCATCTGCATAATTCTTTAGGGCAAAATATTATGGCTGGCCACAGCAGCTGTGAGGGGCCCAGCAGGCAGAGGAACACATGTCCTTGGCTGAAGTGGAAGCCTGAGTGCATTAGATTTAGAAAGCCCTTGGGCAGATGTCAGATGCTGTAAAATCTGCAACCAAGCTGCCTGGCTCCCATGCCAAAGATGCAATCTGGTGGGGAGGATCTGCATGATAAGAATAACAGGAGAGGTGGGGAACAGAAATCATCCCTCCCCCATACACCTGCCTCCACCCATTTCTAGCTACTGTCTCCTTATTTCATTTTGAACCTCAATAGTAGGACTCTTTCAAGCCTTGCCTCCCACAATCCATGGAGTCTGGTCAAATCTTGACAGCCTTATTGCAGGGCTCTGTTCATTCTTCCACCTCCTCCTAAGGACACAGCTCATGAGCACCTTCCTTTCTCCAAGAAAAGATTACTATTTGCAACTCACAGATGTCCTGGGTGACAAGGTGGGATTCTGGCCCTTACCCACAGATGGAAAGTGGGCTGAAACAATACTTCATTCCTTCCCCCACCAGAATAAATGAACCAAGAGTAACCAGGTCCTTTGCTTTGTGCCCAATAGCACTCCACCTCTGCCATCCATTTTATTTGCTTTCTTGCTTCAGTATCTTTTCTAGACTTTCTCTGAGGATGATGAAAGTGCTGTGGCTGAAACTGTGGACTGTTAAAGCTTCAGGTACAGAGCTCTGCCCATTTGTTTTTCTTATTCACATCAACACCAGATACCATAATTGTGACAGGCAGCAGCAAACTTAATTTTTCTCCTTCTGGGCTCCCTACACTTGTGCCAGCACTTCTCAATCCTGCAACAAATCATGTCAAATCTGCTCTTTCAGATCTGCAACTTCACATCTGCAATATGTAACATCTGAGTTTTCTGCTATGGAGCAACTTTCTTTCCTCACAGCAGCATTCACTCAGATGTCAAAATACCCCAGACCTCTTAATTCTCCTCTAGCTCTATGTTTTCTACAGTCTTCCCTGACAGAGCAGCTGGTTATTTTACACCTGAACCAAACATAATCATATAGGTGATCTTAGGTTATGAAAAACACCTGTTGGGAATCCATATGAATTGATAAAAATAAAACCAAGCTTATTTTACTCATGATTTATAAAGCCAGGCATCTTCATTCCAAAGGCAAGTGAACAAAACTGTTTCTTACAGCATTTATAAAGTAGGAGGCAGCACCACCATCACAGCACTTATATCCATATTTAGATACAGAGAAAGATTATAGTCTTGTTACAGCTAATGACTAAATTCAAATGAGGACCTGCTCCTGTTCTGGATTTGGCTGCAGGCCTCTAGAGAAAACAGGCACTGGAGAGAATTAAAGCATCAACTCACTTAGCTGAGGACACTCCTGTAAATTACTCTGAACCACTCTCTCAGCATGTTCTTCACAGTCATTAGGGTGTGTAGGAAATGACATTTGCAAAGCACCAAACTTTTAACTGACACTCTCATGGCTACCAGGCCTATATTCTGGGATAGCAGAACTATAAGCATCCTGTTCTTGTTCTTCTATAAGGTCTTTCTAATGGTTTGTTGCAGTTCAAGTCCTGCACTCATTGTGCTGGATTGTTAACAAAAGCCTTACAAAGGGTGAACAGCTGCCTCATTTCACATGTGCAGTGGCTTTCAGCACAATATTATAAAAAGATGATAGCTCTGGAGATAGACAAAAGGGACCATTACACCAAAAAGCATTAGCAGAGAGATATCTACAATATAGACCATTCCAGAAAAGAATAAGAAAATATAAATTGTATGCCATTGAAATTATACAAGCATGAAACTTGTGAAACACAATTACCAGTGGAACCACTGGACACTAAGGACCAACTTTATCTTGTTATTCAAAGGAAAACAAAGTTTTTGATTCCACAGGCCTTATAGTACCATATGTGCTCTTAATTAGTAGCTCATAATGGACTTCTGGCGAGGAGCTGCTCCTGCCACTGCCTTGCACTGTCTGCAATACTTCTGACTCTACTGAAACCTAGGTTGGAGCTGTAGTAAGATAACAACCTGAAGCGGTAACAAGCAGTGTGTGGAGGAAATGAACTGTGAGTGTGTAAAACAGTCAGAGACCCTTAGAATGAAGAGTGCCAATACCTCAAAATGCTTTGCAAACACAGAGACATATCAACAGGGGAAGAAAGGTCTGAGGTATCACAAATGAGTGCCAACGTTCCAGCACTAATTTTGGCAGCTTCAAGCCCTTTAAAGGTAAGCATGGCTACTATGTAGCTGGGATGGCAACTTACATCTTTTTCCTGGATGGTGCACTCCTTGCAGTAGTAGGCGTCGGACACTCCGGGCCCTCCGCAGATGACGCATCGGCCCTGGTAGGAGCCGTAGTTACACTCGTCACAGATGCGCACCAGGGTGCAGGGCCGCACGTAGGAGTCGCAGATCACACACTTGCCATCGCCTGCGAGCACAGAACAGCCTTTGCTTACAGAATGCCCTTTCTGCCACCCTCACATCAGAGGAAAAGCTTCCTGGTCAAATAAATTTCCTGTACAATCAAAGACAATATAGCTGAACTGCAGAAATGTGCCTTGCAGGCACAGGGCACAGCTTTGTATGGCACACAGACTTGAGAGGAGCAAGGGCCGTGGCCTGCAATATTTGAGGGTTTTTTAAAACTTTGTCATACATTCACAGTCAGAGAAGAAACCCAAAATACTTCTTTGCTTAGATTGGACCACTACTTTTATTCTACAAGTTTTCCTGACTTATCCACTTGCAAAAGAAAAAAAGCCAACTGACAGGCTGACAGGACTCGAGTCCTTACCTACGCAGAAGCAGCAGTATAAGCTTCTTGCACAGTGCCACATCAAGAAAAGTCTGCAGTTACTACCCTCAAAGAGAGAAGAGATTGTACTCATGGTCTTTTTAATCCTTCATCTGTGAGAAGGCCAAAGAAAGGGCAAACTGGCATAAGCAGCCATTTCACAAAAGCTGCTCTTGCACTCTCACAAGGAACTGAGTGAAATTCAAGTACTCATATCATACAGGCAAGGAGCCATTAGATGCCAGTGACAGCTTCTTCTGAGCTGGACCTTAACCAAAACACTGACCTACGGATGAAAGGCTTCATATTCTATTACCAGTTCCCAAAGTATTTAATCTTGACTCCCCCAAACAGCTTGCCTAACCTGCTCTTAAATCTCTGGCATGACAGCCCTCAGCTACTACCAATGGGAATCTATTTCACTGTCAGGTGCTCTTGAAAATGATCTTGCTTAAGACTGTCCTCCTACCACTTTACTTATTCTCACACTATTTTTGAGTCACAAACTACTCACCTCATTTGTTCTGTTCCCCTACATGACCTAACAACAGATAACAAGGATCTAACAACCAATCATACTCTTTCTTCCCTTTCACAGCTAAGCATTTGTTTCTGTGGGATTTTTTCCTGCTCTAACTTTAGATGTTTGCCCTCCATTTCTTCTCCTAGATGCTAATGGGAACCTTTCTTGCAGTATGATGAAGCCAGAATCCAAAAATGCATTTTTTCTCCTGCTTTGAAATGATCAGGATGATATTTTGGTATTACAGACTACAAGGATCCAATGAAGTAGTCACTGTAGCCTCAGCCACTGGAAATGCTGGCAGCGGGTATTCTAAAACTGCCTTTATGTGAGAGTCTGTTTGAGCTTGCAACTTTTTAAGTATTCCTTGAGCTACACTTGCAACATTAAGGTAATTGTTCCCTTCTCAAAGAGTGACATCAAGTTTCTGGTTAAAGCAAAAACAAATTCCAGCCTTCGAATCCAAACTGTATGCTGTAACCACAACACCATGTTCTCAAGCAACTAAATGTGGATGCTATACTTACATTTTTCACAGAGTCTTCCGATTGCTGGAAAAAAAAAGAAAAAAATTATTTGAGGCAGGAGAAAAATCTAAGTAACTACAAGCTTGAATGTCAAATAATTATCTTCTGCAATGAACAGTCTTTAAAAAAATTAAAAGTTAAACCACAGAAACAGTTTGAGCATAAAAACAAACATTAATGATAAACAATATATACCCTCCTGGAGACATTTACCAAGACCAAAGATGTACTATGAATGCACAATGGCACCCCTCTGCAGTAAGAAAACCTACATTCATCATTCCATTTCAAACACAGCCAGTGTGTCTGACTGAAGGAAATGCTGTACATGAGTCTTGGCACAGCTTTTACACTGGTTTTAGTGGGGCAAAAAAAAAAAATCAAGTGTTTGTTCAAAGCAGCCCAAACACCTTCTTTGCTTTAGAACATGAAGGTAGTTAAATGTATCTTAGAAGTCTGGTCACTTGTCTGGGACACTCACAACAATGATGTTAGGAATTTGGATAAATGCCATAAATATCAAGTTTCAAAGACTAGATGACCACATTCACAAAGACTAAATAGTGATTTGGCTGAAGTCTGAGATACAAGGGATTTGTCAGGACGTGACTTTTCAACATAGACAAATGGTTAGAAGCACTGACTATTCTAAAAAGAGATTTCCTATGGACCGTGCAGCTGATATTTTGCGTTTATGGATCTTGCAGAAAGCTGCTCGCTAAATTTGCTTTTCCAAGGAGTGACAAAACCTGGAATGGATACCTCAACTTCTAATCTTGTAAAAGAGTTCTTTGAACCTTGCCCAAAGGCTGACTGAAATACGACAAGAATAAATCCCGTTATCCGTATTACAGGGATAACCCGGAAGATAACTTTTGTCTCGCAGCCAAAAAGATGCTCCCAAATGCTGCTGGATCCGTTACGCGCGGCGGGACATCGAAACAAAAGGAAAATAAAAGGAAAGCAGAAGCCAGAGGGAGAGAGGGAGGGAGGAGAGGGTGGCCCGCGCCGCCTCGCCTCCTCTTCCCCCCCCGCTTGGCCGGGCCTAACGGCCGCGCGCGCCCAACGCCCGGTAACGGGCCCACACACCCGCCCGCTCGCCCCGCGGCGGGAAAAGGGGCGAAGGAACCCCCCAGTCCTCATCCCGCCAGCCCCCGGGACTCACCGACACCCGCCTGCTTGCGGCAGAAGATGAGGTCCGGGTGGTGCTTGGCCATGGCGACGCGATACCCGCCTGGCGCTGCTGCTGCGGCCCTGCGGAGCACTCACCGCCGCGCCGCCCCCGGGTCCTGGCCGGGGTGAGAGCAGCGCCTGCCAAAGCGCCTCCCCCGAGCGGGAAAACGCCGAGGGATGCCGAAATAAACTCTCGCTCCTAAAGCCACTCCATCTCTAACCTTCCTTCGCCCAGAACAGCGCCGCGCGGCAGCCGACGACCCTCTCCCTGTCGCGGGTGTCTCCCTGCCAGGACCCGCGCGGCCACGCCCCCGCGCGCGCGCCGGAGATGTCAAAGGGGCCGCGTGACGCCATCGCGGCGCGACTCCATCTTTGTCAGTGAACAAAATGGCGCCGTACTGCGTGCTGGCGGCTCGGCTGAGGGTGAGCGGTGGCGGCGAGCGGGGCAGGCAGCGGGCGGGAAGGGTGGCGGGGATTGTGGCAGGGACAAGATCACTGCTTGCTGGGCGGCCGAGAGGGCGGCCGCTCGCCCGCAGCCTCGGGGTCGGGCCGTCCCCGCCTCCGCGTATAGGTCAGCGTGTCCCCGATGAGGCCTCACGCCCCGTTTCTATGGCGATGGTGGGGCGGCCGCGGCTTTGGCGGAGGCGGCGTGGCCGCTGCTCGGGCCCTGGGGCACGGCGTCTCTCGCCACCGGGCTCGGCCGGCCGTCAAGGTGAGTGCAAGGTGAATGGGGCGGCGGGGACGGGGCCCGGCGCCGCCGCCTCCCCCGTCCGCCCGGTCCCCGCCGCGGTGGACTGCAGTCGCTGTCAAAGCCCCAGGCCTAGCAGGGCAGAGAGCCCGAGGGCACGAGCCCGAACGCTGAAATAAATGGTCTTTCCTTCGTCTTTTATTGCTTCCACTTATGGGCATGCGGCAGCACAAGGTGACTCCGTGTTGTGTGAGTGAGCTGTCTTTTGGCTACTTTGCTTCAAAAAATCCTCCTTTTGACACAAACAGAGGTCCCTGGGTGACAAAGATGCCAGCGTCTCTGTATAAATGGGAGCTAGGAAGGCTGAAGAAGCAGGCGGGTCAGGCACACAAATTGCCTTTTTTCCCGGGGCCGTGGTAGTAGCTCGTACAGTCTTGTCTGTCATGACCTCTAAAACTCACCTTTGCCAGTAATATGATTTTGCCACATAGATTGCCTTCCTTGAGACTTTGTAGTGTGTAGTGTCTACTCAGTAATAAAGTTTTCATGATCTTTTAAAGCCTGTAAGGCAAATACCAGGTGCAATTTTCTGTTTAGGGCTGCTAAGGGATAAGGAAGCCTTTGCTCCCCTATGATAAAGACAGCGTAACTTCTCAGTTTGCCACTTGTGACCTTGGCCAATGTGTTCCCCTTTCTAAGGGAAGTGAAGTAAGCATTTGGTTGGCTTTTAGTATTCTAAAAGTCCTTTGTGAATCTTAATTCCAGTTTTGTTATTACTGTCTTACTTTAGAGGTAGATGTTTTAGAAAAGTATAGGGTTTTTAAAATTTAAATGAAAGTTACAGAATAGCATAATTTCAGTTAGGTTGTTGTATTTGTTCTTATCTGTTAAATAGTTTTTAGTTTGTACTCTGAACAGAAATGACTACTCCTAAAATGAAGGCAAACCTTTTATAAAGGTGATTAATTGGTTCTTCTTTTATGGTGTGACATTGCATGAGAACAAGCAGTAAAATTAATTAACAAGCATTAAATTTAATATTGTATGATGCAAAACAAAGGCTGTGCTATTCCAGGAGGTTGTCGTCTATTATCAGGCTCAGGGTGCATATTTCTTTCCCCCTGTGAAGGACTAGATCTGTGATGGTAATCAAACATGCCTCTAGGTGATGTCTTTAGGAGGCAGGGTTTTTTTGCCCCTGTGTAGCAGCCTAGAGATTAATGAATACGAGCATCATCTTGTCAATCACTGTGATAGTGCCAGCATTGACCATGGCACATATTACTATTATTGGTTCTGTTTGCCTCCCATCCTGGAACTGCTTTGGAACTGGGACTGCAGAGAAAGCTTGCCTCTGAGGAAAATAAATTAGAATTAGCCTGATTTGGACTGGCTGTCCTATTTAAAGTATATTTCTAATAGCCTCAGAGGGTCAAGATCTCTTTTCTGCCTACTTGAGATAATGCTTTTAGTAGCATTCCAGTTTTTGAGCCACACTGGCTGAAGATTGACTGAAAGGGAGGACTGTAAAGCTCTAAACTGCCTTAAGTATTGGGTTTGTTGAAGGCATTGTGGGTAAGTACTGAAATTATACATGGGCAGATTTGTGTGTCTGGCAGAAATGTTGGCCAGGGCTAAACTGATCTTCAGAACCATAATTTTGATTGCTCTTTTGAGGTGGGTCTAGAAAATGAGCCTGCATTTACAATTTGATTATACCACACTGCTTTTTTTTTTTTTTTTTTTTTAAGGCTGAATCATGGTGAATGTTGAAAACTTGGCCTGTGTTCTTAGATCAGGGAAGATGAGGAGAGATGGTTATTTTCGGTTTCAGCTGAGATTTCTAGGGCAGATTTCCCAGATAGGAGTGCACATAACACAGTTGCTACTCTTCTGAACATGAGCTTTTGCTCACTGGGCTCGTTCACCTTACTGGCTGCCAAAATGCAAGTTATTTTTTGAATTCAGACTACACTTGCATCTGGAACATTCACTGTAGTGAGCTAAATGGAAGATAGCTACTTTAAAATCTGTAAAGAGCACTGTTAGCTTCCTTACAGAGATTTCAGAAATAATGACCCATTTATTAGACTGTCTTTTTTCTGTCTTTTAAGGAAGCTTTTCACCTCGTAAAATACCAGTAGGCTTAGGAGCACGGTAATGATTACTGCCATTCCTTTTACTGAAATTTGAGCAATTTCAGGACACTTCAGCTGGAATAAGGGATTCAGTGCCAGGTGAGAGGAGGTCACTTGGCAGCTGTTTGGGTGGTGGTGGAACCTTAGACTTGCTGGGTGCCAATACGAGAACAACCATATTGAATCATAATTCTCAGCAGAAATATGGAATTAAATTTATATCCTGGTAAAATGAAGATGGCACTTTTTTAATAGGTGCCTTTTAAAATTCTTATGTAGAGAAGAATGGTTCTCTAGTCTACTGAAGCTGATTGGTCTAGACAGTTACCTTCCCTGGGTCATATTGGCCATTACAGGAACACACCTTCAGTTTTCCAGACTTCTCCAGGTCTAGACAGAATCCTTCAGCTTAAACATGCTCTCTTCCTGCTTCTGGTAGCCTAAAGCTGTGGTCAGCAGGATTCAACTACTTTGTATTGCTGATTTTGCGATTACCAGCTGAACACTGACATAGCATTAAAAAAAATATTACGTCTTCTTGTGCCATTTAATGGAAAGACCCACAGACCTGTATGTTCAAACTGAAAAGATTTTACCTGAATTTTGTCTGAAAAGCTTTGTTGTACCTCTTTTTGGAGTGCCCTGCTTCAGCTTTCTATTTTAATCAGCTTTGGTCCCAGGCTAGACTAAGATGCTATGAAGCCTCTGCTGTTACTTTTATTTGCATGTCTGTTCTTCTCTATAATGAATTAAGAAGAAATTACTGCATTAAACCACAGTACATTTCCTGGCTTGGGAAAGAGATTATTTTTCCATGAACAGTGGTTAAATAGCTCAGTGTTCTTTTTTCCAGCCACTTCAGCAGTCAGAGACTTTCACAAAACAGTGAATATCTTGTGAGGTAAAAAAAAAAAAAGGCCAGAACAAAGCAAACATAAAAGTTATGTGGCTGCTAGGTAAAGAGCAGCTTTGCCTAGTTTGTATATTAAACAATGAGAAGATGTGTGGTGTTTGATTTGGTGTGGGTGGTGGTTCTATTTTTTTTTTTTTTTTTTTTTTTTTTTTTTTTTTTTTTGGGTTTTTTTTGCTGGTGAAAGAGGGAAAGGTCTTAAGTCTGACACCTGTGACAAGTTCTGGAAGTTCTAAGGTTAAAGTGCAGCAGAGTGAAATTTGATGATTGGGTTTCCCATGCACTCATGGAGGAGCAGTGCCCTCTTTGTACCACTGGGTTCACTTTCCTCATATGACACCACTTTCATGACAGTGGTGTGTAGCTGCTGTAGGTCTCTACTGCTTCTACCAAAAGCTCTTTGTATGATGGCTTAGGATAATTTGGTAAAAATGCAAACTGCACCGTTATTGCTAGTGCACTGAACAGTGTGATCTTGCCTACCTTTCCCAAATTTTTTGTTGCAAAAGATACTAAAAAGTGTTATCAAAAGGACAATAAAACAAGAGATTTGGCTAAAAATTGGTGATGTCTCTTTGATCGTGATTGTTTCAGGCAATCTTTTCAATGTTGGTAACAAGAAAACTGGAAAAAATATTCACAGGGAAACATTAAAATGCTTGAACAGGTTTATAGAATTAACTAGGTTTTTTTGACAGTGGTAAGGAAAAAAACAGTAGTAGGTACAATAATTGTGTTCTGAACAAAGAACATTTACAATCACAAGTGCAAAAGGGGTGTTTAGTGTAATACTGCTACATTTATTAACATGTACTTGTCAAAACTTTGTAACTCTGAAGTAGTGCATGAATAGAAAAAGCGGGATTAAGATGTAACACTGAAGGAGGAAGAACTCTGAACTCTTTTCTTAGTCTGTTTCCAGATTCTAGTGCTGATGAGTGAGACTTTGAAAGCATGTAAGAAATGCATGTGCCAAATCCTTGAAAGTTTTTATGGATGCTGCTGTCTGACTCAGTTTTCAAAGCTACGTGAGAGCTTTTAGCCCTGGGCACTGACCTGTCTCTTTCAGGTCAGGTGCTGTAAAGGTGCCTCACCATAGCCTGCCCTTCTCCTGTGTTCCAGGAAACTGTTTCACTGTGGAGGCTGCCAAGTGAAATTTGGGCTTTTTTTTTTCCCCTGGCGCTTTCTGCTAATGCATTCAGCTCACAGTATAGTTCACCTGTCATGCGGTTAACTCACCTGTAGGGTAAGTGCAAGGCTTTTTGGAGGTGAAAGGTGAGGGTGCCTTTTTGAGAGTGAAGAAAAGAGCACCTGGGTCTGTGCAGCCAGGCTGCTGGAGCTGGTGTGTTTTTTCCACGTCTTTCTTCTCCTGCTCTGTGTTACATTGTAGACGAAGCCTTTAGAACAAAGTCTCCTTGTGGAAGTTTAATTTGTATCAGTATGGAGGGACATTGCGAAGGAAAGTTAGTGTGCGATGGTGGAACAGAGGCCTGTCCACTCAGACTCATGGTGTATCACCTGCCAGTCCTTCTATGTCAACTCAATGGCAGCAAGCCAATACAAACCTAGGGATAGTTTGCTTTAGAAGCAGCACTGGTTCTTCTCCACTATGACTCTGATGTGTCAGGAGTATGGCAAACTGGTGTTTTCTTGAGACCTGGCTCAGCATTGCCTGAAAGCAGATTTCTCATTTGAAAGCATAAGGCATCTGGTGCAACAAATAAAAATGTGGAATAACTTAGTAAATGCTACCTGTTTTGGGTACCATGGTGTCTCACTGTTTAAGATAATATGCAGTATTGTATGATGAAATGTATTTGAGTGCCTTTAAAAACCTTTCAATTTTTCTGTTCCTTGGTCTGTAAAATCCCAGTAACAAAAACTGAAAAACATTTTTGATTCTGTAACAATGATATATTACAGAAATTCACTCTGCAGGGTTCCAGTGCTAATACTCTCCTTTTTTCAGCATGCCTTGAATAGTGGGGTACGACGCTACCATGTTGCTCCCGTCCTATGCCAGCGGGCCAAGGTGGCCATGAGCCACTTTGAACCTAATGAATACATAAATTATGAAAAGCTGGAGAAGAACATCAACATTGTCCGTAAGAGGTAAGAGTGGAGAAGGGAAGAAGGGAGGGGTCAGTGTATGAAATTGAGCTCTGCAATGGCAGGAGAGGAAGAAAAAAAATGTCATGGGGTCCTGGCACAAGGAGTGTTTACCAGGGAAAGCAGCACTGAACAGATGCAGTTGTAAATATAGTGAAGCATGAGTTTTAATGTCTCCTCATAATGGTGGGGCACTGTGGGGAGGGTTGGAGGATATCATGAAGCACTGCAACATGCAGAGAACCAGAGGCCAGTGCAGAGGAGGTGCTAGAAAGAACTTCATCCTCTTTGTTTAATACCCTTGTTGAAGAGTCTTCATGTTGGCCCTTGCTTGTTTCTGGGGCAGCAGCGTGTGAGCAGTGGGTGTTATAGGCTAATGCTCTTTGCGCTGTGTTCTGCTGTAGGTGTTAGGCATGGAACAAAGGGCTAGGAATTCATAGCATATGTAAACATAGTGACCTTAATCTGCTGATAGAGGCTTGTGTGCCTGCTAATTTGTCATTCCTGCTCCACTTGCTGTGGCAGTGGTTTGTATGACTTGTCCTTCAGTCTTTGTGTCCCTTGCTAAATGCAGTAGCTCTCATTTCAGGTTGATGTGTTGATTTAGTTACTTCTCAGAAGACAGATCTTGCTACATACATAAATAGATTCCTCAGCTGATACAGTTACTGGAAAGGTCTGAGGTCATGAAACTCCACTTAGTTGTATTTGCTGTGGGATCTGGTATTTGTGAATTGAGTCTGACCTCTGTCTCACCTCTACTTTTGCTGTCCTGAAGTATGACTCAAGAAGTGAGCAGTCAATGCTTTTTTTACAGTATAGGAAGATTAGAAAAGAAAGCATAAAATGACATCAATTCATATGTTTTTGAACTTTATGAACTGAACTCTTGTTTTAACCATGTGCAAGTTGAAATTTTAGTGCTATAAGAAAGCATGAAGGTTTCTGTGTGCTAATAGGTTTTAACAGTCTGAGTGATATAGGGAAGCATTCTGTTACGTGCTTAAAAGGGCAAATGTTGAAGTACTCAAGATGCAGATACTAAAATTACTCTCCCCAGGCTTGACCGCCCTCTGACCTTGTCTGAGAAGATTGTATATGGACATCTGGATGACCCAGCAAAACAGGAGATTGAGCGCGGCAAGACCTATCTACGCTTACGGCCAGACCGCGTGGCCATGCAGGATGCCACAGCTCAGATGGCAATGCTTCAGTTCATCAGCAGCGGGCTGCCAAAAGTGGCTGTGCCTTCCACCATCCACTGTGATCACCTCATCGAGGCCCAGTCAGGTGGCGAAAAGGATCTTAAAAGAGCCAAGGTCACTATTGCTGAGACTTAACTTCTGTCTGTTTGAAAATGTCCTTCCAGTTGAAGGCAGAGCTTATTTTAATTTTTTTCCCAGAAGGACAGCCAGGAATCAGATATGGTAACAGACTGCCTGTGGTGCTCAGATGCAGCGAAGAAACAGACTAAATGGATTTTTGGGAGGTTTTCAGCTCAGATTCATCTATTACATGGTTTAAAGGACCATGAATGTGGGAAAAGCTAGTCTTAAGTTGTTAGTGATGGAAGCCCAGATCACATGTGTTCTGGAGAGAGAAGATATTTCAGCTAAAGGAGAGAAAAAAATTATTTCAAAGCAAAAAAAAAGGAAGTCAGATTACTCTGTGTTGCAGTATGGCAGTGTGAAAAACTTAATGAACATATGTCTGCATTGCACTGGTGTATCCTGTGAGGGGGAGGCAAGTAGTTACTTTCCCAAACCATTTGCTCGTGATTATCTGAAGAGCAATAACTGAATCATGTGCAGCTTTCACGGCTCATGAGTATAGTATAAATGTGTTTAAAAGTATGGAGAATGTTGAATTTTATTTGGGAATTTCAAAGTGTTGTTTGTCCAACTGCTGATTGACTGCCATTTTAAAATTTTCTACTCAATTGTTTTACTGCTTATTCCTCCCCAAATGAGCTTCTGTAATATATAGACACATTTACCTCTGACCAACATACCACAATGCATCTGCCAAGAAAATCTTGTTACTCCAAGTGGACTTAGCCTAAGTCCACTGTCAGAGCCAGGTGGAATTGCAGCTTGAATGTTGATACCAGAATTTACAAACAGTAAACAGATGTCAGCTGCATTTTAAGATTTTAGTCCACATCTATTCTCAGAAATTTGTGGTGTTGAAGTATCTGCTTTTGGCTGTCTTCAGTGGGCCACAATAAAACAACTTGCACCACTCAGGAGGGATTTGGGGAGTTCTTGCTCTGCTTGTCTCAGTCCTAAGTTGTGCAATTAACAGTTTGAGACTTAACTAAATCAGACAGTTTCTTTTCTCCCATTCACCTCCTGTTTTCCCCTTTCTCCTATTCCTGCATTTATTCTCAATACTGCAATTATATTTGCTGCGGCCCTGAATTGTTCTGGGTCCCTTCTTTGCCATCCACTCTGAGCAGAGCAAGTAAAGGTCCTGCCTTCTTTTGACTGGCTTCTGCTGTTGCCAGTTGGCACACAATGAATGCTGGCGGGCCAGAGGGTGGTTTGGATTTACTGGGGGAGGGATGCACAAACAGAGTGGAGTGACCCAACTTCCAGTGGAAAATGAGGCTTAAAGAGCTGCTGCTGCCTCTTGGGAAACTTCAGCAAATGTGTGCTGAGACAATTCTTCCATTATCTCGTTTCCCCTTTCCCTTTATTCTGAAGCTTAGCTACATGAGAACAGTCTTTAAGAAATTCTCTCCTAGCTTATCTTATCTACTCCAGCACTCTTCTGCCAAGAACTGTTAGGGTATAATAGTGTCATACTTCCGTGGCAGCCATGGTTTTTCTCACAAGCAATTTTCACGGTGTGACCTCCACTGACAATGGTGACAGTGCAGCAAGAAAGGCAGCATTGTGTGAGTTGTAAAGAGGGGAGTTGCTAGAATGACAAATGACACTCACCAACTCCCCTGGCAGTGAACAACTTCCAGTTCTATTTCTTAATCTGTAAAAATAAAGCCAGAATACTTATCTAAAGGATTTGAAATATCTCCAAAGCATCTGTATAGGAAAAAGAACACCTGGTAGAGAAGGAAGAAGGGGAATAGGAAGAATAGGAAAAGTAAGCACAGCATTTTAAAATGCCTTATTGTCAGGGTTTTCCTTAAATTGTGCTGTTTGGAATTAGACACTAAAAAAAAGATGCTTTTAGTAGAGCTACAAGTGGGATGAAATTAAATGGCCTTTTACAACTGTCTGTCAGACAGTCTTAATCTTAACCTTTTGGTTTTAAAAATTATG
Organism: Buphagus erythrorhynchus; assembly: GCA_013400855.1. Taxonomy (NCBI): domain Eukaryota; kingdom Metazoa; phylum Chordata; class Aves; order Passeriformes; family Sturnidae; genus Buphagus; species Buphagus erythrorhynchus. The sequence goes on along the minus strand of VZTT01009887.1, from coordinate 27,092 downwards.
TACACCTCCCTCCAGCTGCTGCAAAACTGAAAGCAAGCTACAGACAGGCATGTGAGAGAAGGGAACAAGCCTTGCTTCCTTGTGTTTGAACAAGCTTTTGATGTAAGGAAGAAAAAAATGTGGTACTAATGATCTGTGCTTCTCTGTGTGAATAGGACATAAACCAGGAGGTGTACAACTTTCTATCAACGGCTGGTGCCAAGTATGGAGTGGGATTCTGGAAACCCGGGTCAGGAATCATTCACCAGGTAAAGTGAAGTTTGCAGTCTTTGAACATGCAGTGGGTCTTTCACCTTAGGGTGGAGAGGGAGCTCAAGTACAAACTCCCAGAGGATTTCACTGGTTTAGGGAAACAAATTGTTTTGCTTGAGGCAGGTGAGGTTTCTTACTTGCTCTCTCTTTCTCAATTATCTTGACAACAGTGGGGTTTTTTTAAAAGTTATTTTGGTCAAACTGTAACCTGATGTGTGATTAGGCAGTGCCAACAGCATGTCATGTGAATCACAGAAGCTTGAAATACCTTAACTGCTTGTGGGCTAGCTCCTCTTTGTACAATTGAGACAGTAAGGTAAGGCCATGAAGCTGGCTACATAGGGTTAATGTGAATTGCTTTTGGTGGTAAGGAAAGCAGCCTTGGGAACATACTTTTTTTAGGGTTATTATGTATGCATTTAGTTCTGTAAAACCCAGAAGAGTATATGAGGACACAACAGAGCAGCATACTTCAAGTACTCAAGAGTGGCAACACATAAGGAGTTGCTAGGTGAATTTGAATAAAATGCAAAACAGTTTCCAAGTCTGAGATTCTCTTGTTATTACACTTGGATCTAAAAGAGAATATGACAGTCCCAAGAAAATTTACCACTTAATGAGGCTTTTTGTCTTTTTAAAAACCAACATCTCTGTCAGGATGTCCCTAACTTGGTTCTGGTTGGTTTGCTTTGAGGGTCCAGTAGTCATTTTTCATTGTTTCTCTGAGTCTCAGGCAGCATAAGTTGAAGAGCAGCATGAAGCAAAAGGAGTGGAGAGAATGAATGACTGGTAACCATCCTGTCAGCAGGGAACTTGTGACCAGGTGCAGTCAGAAGCTCTCTGCTATGTTTTCTTAGCTATGAAATGAGTTACTAAGACTACCTTAACTTAATGTGATGCAACAGAAGAACTGAACTCTTCAAAAGGTTATGGGAACACCTTGGGTCGTTTGTATCCTGAAGCCACTTGTAACATCTGTCACACGGCAACATAGCTCTGTGCTGTGGTTACAGTCTTCTTGTGGCTGACTTCCTCTGGCTGGAGGAAACTGGTCCTGTTGTATAGCTTCAGAGTACAACTCTTCCAAAGTGTGACCTTGAAAGTGACCTTTCTCACACAAATACATTAATGTGGTTACAAGAATCTAAAGCTGAAAGTTCTGAAAGCAAAGCCTTGGTCTTTTTCGTAAAGGTCTGCCTTAGTTCTGTTCAAGCTGTTCTGTGATGCATGTGCTGTGAGTTCTGTGCTTCCCATAAAGGCTGTCCTAGTGTTGGTGTGGCACATATGCAGTGAGAAGTTCATTAGCTTGAGTTCTCTACAGTGTTGCTACCACAGAAATCTCATTTTTTCATCAAAGAATGGTTTTTTAGTTTTATTAATAGTTGAAAAATCTTGCATGGAACTGGTAGCAGCACTAAGGGAAGGGCAGCCTCTTGGTGTCTTGGTGAGAAATTTTTCTACATAATTAAGTTTTTGCTGGCAGTATGGATTGGAGGCGCCTGTTGGTACTCTACTGCTACAGGAGTGCAAAGGCTATGGAAGGTCTCGTTAGCATTGGATAAGTTAACTGACTTGCTCAGCTGTTAATTAAGGTGACACCTCAGCAAAAGCCTAAACTGGAAGGAAAAAGAGGAGATAGTTTTCTAATTTTTTTATTATCCTGGAATGAGCAAGGATCCTGGGGCTGAGACTTGGTACCTTGTTCTGTCATTACATCCTCCACAAGGAGTTTGAAACAAAAGAGAATTTCCAATCCAAATTCAGTTATTTTCCTCCTACTGAAATCTGCAAATACAAACTGATCTAAGCTCTTCTTCTTGTTTTCTTTCTGCTGTCTTCCCCCTCCTTTCCCACAAAACAAACAATCAATTTTTATTTTCAGATCATTCTGGAGAACTACTCCTACCCCGGGGTTATGCTGATCGGCACAGATTCACACACCCCCAATGGAGGTGGCTTGGGGGGAATCTGCATCGGTGTGGGTGGAGCTGATGCTGTGGATGTCATGGCAGGAATCCCTTGGGAGCTCAAATGCCCAAAGGTAGGAGCAGAAGGAATACTAAGCTTTGATGCCAAGGGTGAGATAGATGATGTGTAAGGAGCACTGATTTTCAAGCACTATGTATATACGGCACCACATACCATTGCAGTGTGACAGGAGAACTATATACTGTTACCTTTCTGACAGGAAGTGATGTCAGTATTTTTTTCCTTCATTGATGTTACTCAGGTTATTGGTGTAAAACTGACTGGAAAGCTCTCAGGCTGGACTTCTCCTAAAGACGTGATCCTGAAAGTGGCTGGCATCCTCACTGTCAAGGGTGGAACGGGCGCCATCATTGAATACCATGGGCCGGGTGTGGATTCAATCTCCTGCACAGGTAAGTCAACACAGATCTCTTATCTGAGTGGATTGTTGGTGGAGCTAGGTGTTGAGCTATCTGTGGAGGCTGGGAAAGGAACCAAACAAGAAGTATTAAATGTTCTCCCTTAGCCTAGGAGTTTGTACGTGGCAAACTGGAAGAGTGGTGTAACAAGATAGCACTCCCTCTCAGCGAAAAAGTGACCTCTCTCCATTAAATCTTCTTGTGATTTTGAGAACATGGAATGGTTAATTGTGAAGAATCCTGTAAGATGATGTGTCAGGATAAGAATAAGGGGAGATGTATTCCAGTGTCTACTTAGAGGGTGGAGATGCCAGCGATAAAGGAATACATTTTCATTTCAGCCTAAAACAGGCTGTGAATAGAAAAACAGGTTAATGGGAATATATGTGTGACAGCTGCTAAACAAAGAGCAGAGGTTCTGAGACCAGAAAGCAGTTTGTAACATGCAGTTTATACTAGCTAATTGTGGATCTTGGGTGCTGAATTTGAACTAGCAAAAATTGCAGTTCTCTGTAATATGCTAGTTAGGACCAAATTGGAAGAAATGTGTCTTCCATTAGCTTGAAGTGCAGCCTTCAAGCTGGACTTCTCCTCTCAATTTGCATGACTTGGCTACAACTTGGAATACTTGGTTTTACAAACTGATAGAAATTTGGGATTTTTCTTCTGTGAAATCAGAGGAATTTTATATCTGTTTCTAGCTTGTTAAATGCAAAACAGGAGCTTCTACAGCTTTATTGCTGTGTCCTTGAAAGGGATGGTTGATCCCAGTGCTGTGAGAAAATATTTGGGATTTTTTTATTGTGTTCTGTCACTGGAAGCATCTTATTCAGTCCATTAAATTTTTCATGAATGTCTGGCTCCTCCAGTAAAGATAAATGAGATAGTAGGGAGGGACGGGACACTTATTTCAGATAGCAGACACTGCAGTGGTTCCTTGTTATACCGGTGTTTGCAGGTGTCAGTGTAACTTTTGGCTCATTACTTCCACAAGAATCTGGTTGCAGGCACTGTATTGATCAGAAACATAGGGGGCTGACCCAGCCCTTATGTTGTCAGTGTCCTCTCAGCTGTGGCTTTAGGTTTCTGTGGCTGATGCCCTGATCTCTCTTAGCTTTGCCATCTTTTGCATGTACTGACTTTTGGAGACTTGGGTGGTCTTGGACTTTCTCATTTGACCCCGTGGCCTCTTCTCCCACTTCTCTAGGAATGGCAACAATCTGTAACATGGGGGCTGAAATTGGAGCTACCACGTCCATCTTCCCTTACAATGAACGCATGAAGAAATACTTGGGCAAGACTGGGCGAGCTGGTAAGCAGATTTGGAGATTGAAGTGGGTAGAAGTATGGGTTCAGTTGAAGATGTATTCTGGGAGCAGTATCCTCCTACAGTGTTGTCTGATGTGAGTTTTGACCTTGTGTGATCCTGTAGGTCATCTGCTACAAGTAGGGAGTCTGTAGATGAAGTAGCTGGGGAATTACCCAGTGGACTCCCCTTTGTTTAGTTGTTCTAGACTTTTTTTTCTCCCTCATATTTGCTACACTTTTAAGATCTTCCTTATTTTTATTCCAGATATAGCTGCACTAGCGGATGAATTCAAGCAACATTTGGTACCAGATTCTGGTTGTCAGTATGACCAGGTGATAGAAATCAACCTCAGTGAGGTAAGGCTTCCTTTCTTCTTGCCATCTTGAATGCTGTGACGTGATTCTGCTTTGTGTGAACAAGGACCAAGCTGGGAGTTTGATGCAACACCCCTGGTGCTGTGCTGGAACATTTAAAATACATTTAGATCTGCTTCACTGACAGCTTGTGCTCCAGTGTTCGTGTAGGAGAATCCTAGTTTAACAACTTTCAGATAGAGCTGTGAAAGGAATTGATTTGCTGCTGTGTTTTGGGGTTATTCTTTGTTACTGTGATTTCTGACTTTGTCACCGTTTCTTAAAGCTGAAACCACATATCAATGGACCTTTCACACCAGACCTGGCGCACCCTGTGTCAGATATTGGTGCTGTGGCAGAAAAGGAGGGCTGGCCTGTTGATATCAGAGTTGGTGGGTAGCATTTGCTCTTTCCTCTGCCTTCATATTCGTGGCATAAGCATTGTTGTCTTGGGATAAGCTGTTGGTCACATAGCTTGGGATCCAGTTTTTCACTGCTGCTGTATATCCTTTGACCTTGGTGCAGTGTCATCTCTTCATGACCGTAAGAATTTTCTGGGAAAAGTAGTGATCATGTTGGGCCAAGTGTGTAGGATGAGATCCAGGATAGTAGGAGGGATTTTAATCTCAAGAGGTAGACCAGGTTTTCTTCCATTTTTGAAACTTTTGAATGTTTGGATTGACAGGAATGTTACCCATTGAAGATGGCTTTTGTTAAAAGTCTGTGGCATGGATTTGTCAGGAGCATGATTGTCAGCACTCCCAGCAGTTGGCTGTTGAACTCTTGGGACGTAGTAAAGTTAGTACTTGCTGTCCTAAAAAGCAGGCTTGGAAATTTATGTACTTGCTTTTGGGATGGTAACTTGTGGGCTGGCTTCTCAACTGTTGCTCCTGGAGTGGAGGAAGGAATGAAAAGAATGGAAATACGTTGTAAAGCCATATCCCAGGTGGGAAGTGTATTATATGACAGTGTTACAAATAGGATACAGTTACAGTGGCTGTAACTGACAGAATTTTTATTTAGCTGCTCAGCACCACAATGCTGTCAGGATGGTAAAGCATGTCCTCATGTGGTCTTCTTACTATAACAAAGATATTTTCTTTTCATCATTTCCTCCATTTCTTGCCATCTTGATTTGAAGCTTTTTCTGTCTTTGTGGAACAATACCTCTCTTTGGTTATTTGCTTAACCAAAGTGCAAGTAGGTGACATTCAGGTCTTGTAAAACAATAACCTAGTTAGATTAGACTGGTGACTGGGTAGTGTGTTCTGACCGTGCAACCTCCAGAGCTGGACAAGGGATTGCTTGTGACCACAGTATATTGCTGGGAGGCTTGGCAGTGTTAGTATTCCTGAAACCCTTTTAGATTCCTTATCAACAGAAAAGGTGGTTGTCCCTTGTTTGTTCTTCTGGGAGACGGGTCAGGGAGAATCTTCCAAGTACCAGGGCTGTAGTAACCACCACCCTGTTTCTGTCAAACACCACAGGCTTGATTGGCAGCTGCACCAACTCCAGCTATGAGGACATGGGACGCTCTGCAGCAGTGGCAAAACAGGCGCTCGCGCATGGATTGAAGTGCAAATCCATATTCACAATCACACCAGGGTCAGAGCAGATCCGTGCCACCATTGAAAGAGACGGTTATGTGAGTATGGCTGCTCTTTGCACTTCCAAACAGAAAGGGTTAAATTCTTCAGGACAGTACTCAGGGGACCAGAGTTAACTTATGTATAACTTATGTTAACTTACAGAGTTAACTTATGTATGTTACGTATCTGTTAACTTATACTGTAACTTATGGAAACCTCCTAAACTTCGTCTTATTGCTGGAGGTGCAATTACTGATTTAGTAACTCGTCTTGTTCTGTTGTGCCTGTGGGTCCTGCCATCATCTTGACAGTGTTTTGACCTGATACTTTTACTACCTGGGCATGTAACAACAGGATTAGAACTGAACAAAGCTCAGGTAGTTGTCAGGATCTGGGGCCCTGAGGAGATAACAGTATGCATAGCAAGGGATTCTGTAGATGGCCATTGCTGACAAAGGGCTGCAGTCCACTTTTATCCCAGTATATAAAGAGAGCATGCCCTTTTGTTGGAAGGTGCCTCCCAATTTAGACCAAACTTACGGCAAAACTCATACTGGCTTTAAAAGGAATGCTTCTATTGAGGAACCATTACCTACTTTCTTCCTTTTTTCTCTGCAGAAAATGTTGTTTTAATTAGCTTTACTATTTAGTAAATTTTAGATGCTGTCATAGTGTGAGGACCAAGTCTTTACATATGGATATGTCCATCCAATGTTTGATGGCTCTTCCAGCCAAGTCCTACCCTTCAAGTCATACCTGTCTTTACCAGCTACCGCCTCAATTGAGTTGTTTGCTGAGTAGACTGAGCAGGCATACATACTTGCCTGCACTGTTGCCAGTTTTCTCCTTACATGGACAGGAAGTCTATGGAATATTAATCAGACCAGACACTGCTCTACAGTCAAATGTCTGTAAGTAGCTGGATTGCTCAAGTTGAAGCAGGCAGAGAATGGGAACATCACGGCAAGTCATCCTGTGCTCTGACCCAGTGTTAACTTACAGTCTTACTGGGGTCAAACCCCATGTATTTATAAAAGTGACTCAAAACTGAAACAAGGAAAGGAATTTTCTCAGGCTTGGTGCTTCCCTGAAAGAGCAACCCCAGAAATTCATTCCAGGCATTCTATGGTAACAAAGTTGTTTTCTGCCCTCAGGCAAAAATCCTGCAAGAAGTTGGAGGGATGGTTCTTGCTAATGCTTGTGGACCATGCATCGGCCAGTGGGACAGGTAAAATGAAAGATTGACCTCACTCTAGCTTTGTATCTTTTAGCTCCCAAAATGCTCTGTGAAGCCTGATTTGACTGTAAATACAACACACTGGTAATTAAGTGTTTAAAAACCAACTCGCCATAGCTGTCTGATATGTACTGGAGGAGGCAAAAATGATTACAGATTTATATTGAGCCTTTAGGTGAATAAAGACAAACATTCTGGAGGCTTTTCGTAGAAGGCAAAGAATGGGGAGAAAGATTCGTTGTCTGTGAGAGTGGACTGAAGTTTTTATGGTCCTTCTAAAATACAAAAAATGAATTTGTCCAACTTCAGTCATTAGAGTGGCAGGGAGAATAATTCCCAATAGAAGGGATGGGAGGCACATTCTTATGTTGCTTTATCATGGTTGACCATGGGATATCCAAAGGCAATGTGTTTAGTTGATCATTGTTTAGACAGTTCAACAGTGAACAACATGGGCTGTGAAAACTACTGCAAGAATCAGTGTTTGACTTGGGTTTGCATACATTCATTTTGGGTCTGTGCTTAAGGGAGGAAAACATGTACAGGCACCAGCTTACGTTTCTAAGATAGTGATTGCTGCCAAAACCAAGCTGGGGGATTCTAGCAGTGAGACATCTAGAAGTATATTCCATTTGGATCTGATAAGCATGTTTGCTTCTTTCACAGGAAGGACATCAAGAAAGGAGAGAAAAATACAATAGTTACATCCTACAACCGGAATTTCACAGGCCGCAATGATGCCAATCCAGAGACTCACGCATTTGTGACTTCTCCAGAGGTAAGAAACAGCCAGAGGAGAGGCTGTGGAATAGTTCAGGATGCCTGCAGAAGAGGCCCAGTGTGCCTTGTTTAGTAGCTTGGCTGGTGGCTTTGAAACTTACATCTAGGACTTCCAGGTGAAGTGATGGGAGGTAGAATATGCCTTCAAATTTGTAATTTTTTTTTTCTTTCAGATTGTAACAGCCCTGTCCATTGCTGGCACTCTAAAATTTAACCCTGAGACAGATTACTTGACAGGAGCAGATGGGAAGAAGTTTAAACTAGAAGCACCTGATGCAGATGAGCTGCCCAAGCTGGTAACTGCTCTGTCTGGGGGCAGAGGGAGGGAAGACCTGACACTAGCAGTGTTTTATTTATACTGAGGGAACTTGCACACACTGACTTCTTTCTTGGCACATGGTGGTAGAGCTAGAATGGGTGTAGTTGCCTGTATTGGCTTGTTCTTCACGTGTTGTTGGGGGTGGTGGAGGCTGATGATTTTCCTTTCTTCTTTGGAAGGAGTTTGACCCAGGCCAGGACACCTATCAGTACCCTCCCAAGGATGGCAGTGGGCAGCGCGTGGATGTGAGCCCCACCAGCCAGCGTCTCCAGCTTCTTGAGCCCTTTGATAAGTGGGATGGCAAGGATCTAGAAGACATGCTGATCCTCATCAAGGTCAGGAACAAAGTGGGGGAGCATCAGCTATGACAGGTCTGCTTGAACAGGGGTTTGCACAGCAACTGCTAGAAGCTTTGGATGTGCCTGGTAACATAAACAGGTCTGATGCCATCAGAAGAAGAATTGAGGAATTAAACCCTCCAAAAGACTGATGTAAAGGATTGGACATGCTAAAAGAGATGGTGAAAAAAGGCTGCTAAGAAATGGAANCCCTCACCTACAACCACATTGTTATGGAAAGGGAAGCAAGGGTCTTCCGTTCTTCCAGGTGTTTCCTTCTGATACTTCTTTCTGCTATAACTAAGCAACTCTCCTCCTCTGGGCTAGTGGTTTGCTAGTACCATGCAAAAGCAAGCTTGTTATAGCATGTAAAATGATCCTGCCCAAACCATGCAGTCTGCAGAATTTGTCCCAGTTACAGCCTGCAATAGAAAGGTGGATGGGTTCATTAATTAGCATCTCTAATATTGACTGTTCTAAGATGTATTTTGTCTGAAATGAGGTTGGGAACTTCTCATCCATCAGTATGCATGTTCTCTTCCCACTTTATAGAATGAGAAATTACTTCACACTTGTTAAACATTGCAATTTGGTCTTTCAATGGAGACATGGGTTTCTCCTCACTGCCTAAGGTGAGTTAACAGATGGAAACTTAGTTGATATGTTGAGGGGTTCTGAAATGCAGTCCCTTATGAACTGACCTTTGGGAACATTCCTGATTCTCAGTGACAGACTTGGGAGGTACTCCCAAGGGCCATACTGCTGTGCAAAAGTTTTTGACACTGGCAATTCCTTTATAAGCATTTAGAACTTACCAGTTGGAAGGCCATTATCTCTGGTTGGGAATTCTGTTCTTACAAGCTGAGAAGGCTTATGTGCACTTTGGAAACTTAGAGAGTAACACTTGGCATCTTGTTGAAGTTTATCAGCAGGGAGGCTGAGGTGTAGCAGGAAGGGATTAGGCTTAATTGTTTTTTGTACCTGAACAACCTGCTGCTGAGGGAGGTGAGGACACAGCAGGAGATGTCATGGCTAAGCTAATTTTTGTCATTTACCCTTTGGAAAAGGGATGTTCTTCTTACCCAATGCATGCAGAATGACCACTGTGTTCTGCTTTAGAGTGCCTTGATTCTGTAACTCATGTGCTTTTCTGGGGTTTATGCCTTTAAAAAGAGGTATGATGATCACAGAATGGGTTAGGTTGGAAGGGACCACAGTGGTCATCTGGTCCAACCTCCCTGCTCAAGCAGGGTCATCCCAGAGCACATGGCACAGGATTGTGTCCAGATGGTTCTTGAATATCTCCAATGAGGGAGACTCCACAACCTTTCTGGGCAATCTGTTCCAGTGTGGTCACTGCACAGTAAAGAAGTTCTTCTCATGTTCAGGTGGAACTTCCTGTGCCTCAGTTTCTGCCCCATTGCCTCTTGTCCTATTGCTTGGCACCAATGAGCAGAGCCTGGCTCCACACTCTTGACACCCTCCCTTCAGATACTTACAGATATTGTAAATGAGAGGTCCTCTCTCATTTGTCTCTTCTTGAGGCTGAACAGGAGATGCTCCAGCCCTGTAATCACCTTTGTCACCCTCCTCTGGGCCTGCTTTAAGAGCTCCACGTCTCTCTTTTACTGGGGAGCCCAGAACTGGAC
>VZTT01009887.1:0-13875 GCA_013400855.1 Buphagus erythrorhynchus | reverse complement strand
GTGACTAGTTTAATGTTTAAAGAAATTATAGTCTTATCCCCTTTATTCTTTAACACTAGGCTTCAAATCTCAAGAAATGTCCTTTTACCCTCTGGACAACTTGGCAGTTTTTTCTGATTGGCTTTTTTAGTAGAGAAGTTAAAATGTTCCGTATCTCTTCCAGAAGTAGAGCAGAGGTCATGGCTTGTGCAAACACTGGTCTCGCATAGCACAGTGGAAGGAGAGGTGGCAGGAAAAGAAGGAAAAGATTTGCTCTGGATTCCAAGAGCAATCCTCCTCAGCCCTTGTCAGCAAGGATGGCAGTGCCTAACTGCTATGAAGCACTAAATTCCTTTATTTATCTCCTTTCTCAGAATCCAAGGGAGTCTTCTTGGAGAAGTTGTCATAGCATAGCATTGTCAGAGAAGTGCTGGAATTAGATGTGTGGGTGGGTATTTCTTGTTAATTCCTCACTTGAGTGGCTGCACAAGTGTAAATCTGTGTCCTTGCTCACAGAAAATGGGTGTCAAATGGGCAGTCATTGGGGATGAAAACTATGGTGAGGGATCAAGCCGGGAGCACGCAGCATTGGAGCCACGTCACTTGGGAGGAAGGGTCATCATCACCAAGAGCTTTGCCAGGATCCATGGTGAGTCAGGCTTCCCCTATGGTGTCTGTAAACAGGATGTGTTTGGTTTGAGTGGAAGTGGTGTTTATACCTTGCCCAGGGCTCAACACCTACAGGCATGAACCCTCCCTGCTGACAGATGGCAAGGTCCCTCCTGTGAGGAGTCCTGTTACATACCTAGTTAGATATGCCACAAACAATGGATATGCTGATTTTGCTACCAAGAAAGTAATTGTTGCTCGAATAGTACTCTGAGAAGTCCTGGGCAGCCAGAAGGTAATCCTGCTTCCTTGGAGTGGGATGTTACAAGCATGGTTGGTGGTTTGTTCTCCACAGAAACCAATCTGAAGAAACAAGGTCTACTGCCTCTCACTTTTGCTGATCCAGCAGACTATAACAAGATTCATCCTGTGGATAAGCTGAGCATTGTGGGATTGAAAGACTTTGCACCTGGAAAGGTAACTGTCTGGGTGTCTTGCACTTGGGGATCAATGGTGATTGTGTGCTTGTGAGGCAGCACTGGCACTAATGAGCGGAGCAGCCTGCCAGTCAGGTGAGACACGGTGGGCTAGGAGATACAGGGCAGGTCAGAATCAGTGATGTGCTGAACGTTTAAGAGAAACCTTTGTACGATACTCTTGAATTCCTGGACTTGGTGACTTAAACAAGACTTAACGTGAGTGTTCCCTAGAAGGAACTACAACCTCACTTTTATGTTAAGATCCACTCTGAACTGCAATTTTCCCTTTTCATCCCTTTAAAACCATGTAGAAATTTTCCTGTGAGAAGCTTCAGAGCTTGAAAGAGAAGGGAAAATAAAACTGTCTTTTTCCTTTAGCCCCTGAAATGCATCATCAAGCATCCCAATGGGAGCCAAGAAACAATCATGCTGAACCACACCTTCAATGAGTCGCAGATCGAGTGGTTTCAGGCTGGCAGTGCCCTGAACAGAATGAAGGAGCTGCAGCAGAAATCAAGCTAAGTGCGCACAATGCCCCAGTGCACTGGACTCGATTCAGCTTTGGCATTTTCATGAAAGTGCAATTCCATGCCTACTGTTGGAATAAATGTCTGATCAAATGTAACCATAGCTTTCTTTTTGTTACAGTACTTCCTCTTCACTGACACTATGAAAAGGGAGTGCAGCTAGGCTTACTTTTGTCTTTTAAATTCCCCAGCTCCCTTTTTCTATTTTGGCTCAATTTCAGTTTTCCCACAGTTATTTATATTTGGAAATAACCAGCGAAGGTGGGTTTGTCTGCTCAGTTGGTTGTTTTCTGCCCATTCACTTTACTGATGGCTAAAGACTTAAAATGAAAATAAAGAATGTGACCATCTCTTCTGTCATGTGTTATTGTATTCATCATCCTAATCCCTGTCATTGTTGCTGGGAGGGTGGGAAAGAACTTCTTGTAAATCACTGCTATATGGAGATAAAAACCAAATCAAACAATAACTCCATGTGGTAAAAAAAGAGCCCTTACAGCTGTCCTGGACCGTCCTTGACATTAACCTACTGCAGGCTACACTTGTGATTATGACCACCTTCCCCCCCTACATTCCTGTCCAGGGCAACAATGCCACTATTGCAACGATGACAAACTTTCAAAGAACACCTGCTGGATCTGCTTTCCCAGCACTGTACACTTAGCTAGTTTCCTAAAGCACAACTTAGAGCAGATGTTGAGGAGTCTCTCATGAGAACAGCACACAAAACCACATCACTACCACCTCACTATACTCCTGGGAGCCCTGACTCTGTCCAAAAGGAGCTGAGTAAAACAGCTACCTGGAGTAGTTGGACTGTTTTCTTCCCCTTGCCCTGGAACTACCCCATAACAGCCTGTGTGGAAGCTCCTCACTTGTTTCACCCAAATTTCCACCTATACAAACAGCTGGGGGGGTTTCTGCAAACAGTTGTTTCTACCACAGCTAGATGGTTGCATGTGTGAGCACTGCTGCTCTGTAGGTGGCATTCAGTATGCTTATTGTGTGCACAGATGGACCTCAGTTACTATGTGAACCTAAAGAATTCTAGGCTCCCTGTTAATTAGGGCATTGCACCAGGAATAACAGTTGAGAATTAAGGGGTTCTAGCGACGCTGCAGGGAGGGCGCTGATGACTCAGGCTTTGTTTTCACAGTTGGAGGTTAAGCAGACCCACTATCCCAGGGAATTACAGCTCCTTCCTGCCAAACGTGGCTGGCTTTGTAATTATGTGCAACATCACTCTCTTGGCAATAGGCCCTGCATAGATTTTACTCACTGTTTTGTTCCCTCCTTTCCTTGTACTGCTGTCAGGGAGGGTGATGGCAATTGTTTGTCATTGGCTGTTAGCATAGAGCAAAGCATTGGTCTCAAATCTGTCTGCCTTGAAATCCAAGTAGCTAAACTGCAGGAGGCAAGTGTTTTCTTCCTGCTAGGCAGGAAGCTAATAGTTTCCCCACCAACTGTACAGGAAGGTAGGCTGTATGGTTTTTACTATTTATTCCACTTATGGTATTAACACTCCCCACAAATAAGGATTTAGCTTGCTCAATGCAGCCTTGGTCCATTTCAGTCTATAATTTCGTATTTTCAGTCAAACTCCTGCAAAGTTTAGCTCATTCTGTATAAATACAGCCCACCCAAAAAAGTCATTCCATTCAGCACAATAAGCAGCCTGTAGTTTTCCACAGCAGTCATTTCACTAAGCCTGAGTTACTTTTGGGTAAACTCATTCCTGTTCCTTCTGGCTGACTTCATCCATGGGTAAAGTTCCCATTCTTAGCAGAACACCACCACCACCATCTCCCCTGCTCTCCCAGCAGCAGCACTTCCCAGGTCTCCAGAGTACCACACCTCTACTAACTCTAGCCTTTTGCTGTCTCTTCTTCATCTCCTGTCAAAAGAAGGGCAGGTTTCTACTCTGAGATCAAGCTCCCAGGCTACGGACTGGTACTTCTTGATAGGTATTCTCTTCTGCCTTTACTCACGAAAGTCAACTCCTTCCTTAATTCAGGCAAGCGAAGACCTCCACAATTTTCCCTCCAGGGCAGGAGACCAAAGCTCCAGCTGAGTTTGTAGCTGCTGTGCTCAAGGCTTTTTGTGCCTGTAAATTCACTTCTGCACATCAGTGAAGATGTTACTTGAAAGCAACTGTCTCTCTTTGGCAGCTTGGAAGCTGAAGGAAAAACAGAGAATGGCAGGTCTAATTCCTTATTCAGCTTCAGAGGAGCAATGAGCACCAGCAGGGTCCCATTATCCCCTAAAACATCCACCGGAAAGACTTTCTGTGGAGCAGGCTCTGATGGCAGCTAACTGTTTGTCCACCACGACAGGAGGCCCAGGCCAGGCTCGCTGATTGATCCCTGTTCAGAGAAAGAAGACGAGAGCATGCAGTTGTAAACTGCATAGAGATTAGAGGAAAATGCCTAAAAATACAACATCTCTCCCTTTTAAGTTATAGAACACAGCTGCCACTGGTTCAGATCCACCTTTCTCATGCATTGTACTCAGGTGGGTTTTATGCCAGAACACTGCAAGGAAAGACTGTTCAGCTGCCACAAAAACCTTGATGTGTTGCTCCCCGCTCTGTACTCTTCATGCACACGCAGTTTGCTTTAAATCAGCCTCCCAGGGGGAACCACCAACAACCACGAAGTGTTCCAGTGAAAACACTCAGAAAACAGAGCAACCACAAGAACAACCTCATTTCTCCCCTTTTCCACTTCTTTCATTTTGTGACTGCTTCACGGTCAGCTTAAAGCAATCAGTTCCTTGGAAAAGGGGTGCTATTTTAGACGCTGAACAAACCACAACACTCACAAGGCTGTAAGAATTAATGCACATAGTTACCACAAGAGTGTAGGGTGCCTCTTTCTTCTGGACTTCTTCTGCAGCATTTGAAGTGGAAGCCTCTGCAGAGCTTGGACCGGTCGGTGACGTATCAACAAACGTCTCATCCACAACTCGGAAGCGGATCTCTTCCCCAATGTCCATGTAAAGGTCATGGGCCCCTTCTTCTGTCTCATATTCCCACACCCACACCTGCTCTGCTTCATCACTGGCCAAGGATTAAGGAGGGAGACAGTATTCTGCTTGACAGATCACTTTCTGACAGTTCTGAGAATAGACTCGATTCAAAGCCTTTTCACAGTTATTTCCCAAACTGACATGTGCTGTCCCAGGTCATCATCTGAGCAGCCCAGGACCCCCATCTTTCTGATTTTCCTGCATCAAGCTGTATGCTGCTGGTCTACACATCCCACAAAAAAACCCAGCAACAGAAAAGACCCCCAGAGAAGCTAAACTCCTCAGACCTAAGACAACCTTGCCTACCACACTGAAGTACATCAGACGCACACGTATGCAGACATTACACGATGTGGCAAAACCTGCACTCTATCTTCAGCAGCAGCCAAGACTGGAGGCAGGGATTACAGCTGGGCAGGGGACACTGCCATTCATTTCTATCAGCGGGCACAATAATCCTGCAAAACCTAATGAGCGTGAGGGCCTGTCTAGCTGTGATAACAGTCTTTGGGACTTGCCCGACAGAAGGGCTTAGCTTCTGCCGCTGAGCACCTTTATTGTTGCAGCAGTGAATGCTTGTTGGGCCAGCACTGCACAATCTTTTGAAATGAAGTAGTAAAGTTATCAAAGGTGATCAAAGGATACAACTTAGCTGGCTGCTGCAGGGATTCTGGTGGGATGACAATATCATCAAAGAATCCAATAGAAACTGCGGAGAAAAGAATTTGGTTAAGACTGAAACAATTCTTTGCAAATTATGTTCCACAGCAATTCCTAAAATGCATTTCTAGGCTCATTCTCCTTCCTCTCTCAGGAAGGACATTGAGATTATGCAGGAATTATTCTCTGAGCCACAACGCTCAATTTCAGTTGGCAGCAAAGTAACTACCCAACTGAAAGTACATAGAGCAACAGAGGACACAGTCTTCATGCCCGCTGGGAAAGGAAAAGGTTGTTTGGAGCAGGAATGGAAATGAAAGTGTTCCAAGAAATGAGTCAGATGCTATAGAGGTCTGTCACAAAAAAGAGCTTAGAAATCACAGATGTAGTATGTTAAATAAAGACCAATATGAAGTTAGAACAGCCCCCACATCCCCCTTGAGGCTTCATGATGTTAAATTTTATCAGGGAATGGACCATGCCCAAATTCAGCAACAAAGCAGCCAAGGTAACCTTATTGTCCTAATTTAACAACTGAGCAGCAGAGCTCCCCTGCATGAAAGACTCCTAAAGGAAAGGAAAGCAACTCATCAATTATATATTCCATGACTCTGGCAGCACTTTGTGCTCACAAAGACATTTCCCTGACATGTTTTCAGGTACAGGAAATGAACATAAATTTGCACAGCACTATAGGAAAAATACATTAGACCAACACAAGCCAATAGTTCCACTTTGAAAAAAAAAAATTTCGTTAACTGAAACAAGGAAAGGAATCCAGTCTACACTCCAGACAGGCTTGCCTGTTATTCTTGGGCAAAAGGAAAAGGGAGCGCGGACAAAACCATCAAGATCAGGGGAAGCTGCCAGGCTCAAACTACCAACCACCCTCAGATCAGAGCAGCAGTAGAGGCCTGTAATAGCCATTAACCAGCCCACAGAGAGCATTATGCCAGCTAAATCAGTGTCTCAACAGACCCAAGAACTCTGCAGCTCACGTGTCCCTAATGTCAGAAGTTGTGGTTTACCGTGGACGCCATCCTGGCTGCAGCTTTTAATCTGTCCAATCAGAATCTCATCCAGGAAGGGATGGAAGACCACATAGCGGAAATGCACTTAAAAGAAAACAGATCATTAATGTTATGTCCATGTTAGTAAACTACAGTCCTCCCACAGGGTGGCAGCCATTAAAACAAAATCCCACACCCTGTATGCCCTCTAAAACACCAAGTTCTTTTACAACTTCTTTATAGGCACTGATTAGATAGAAAAAGGGGAATAAGAGTTCTGATTACTAACTGGTTTGTATAAATTCTGGCAGCAGCTGATCAGTAGTGTCCTGTTCCCAGCTCCTCAGTTTTGCAAGAAGTTCACAGAAAGAAAGTGTAAGATGATAAACATGGAGCATAGACTCTGATTAAGTTATGATGGAAACACAATGCTTCACAGTCAAGAGTATCAGCTGAAATTATACTTTCTCGTAATACTTCTGCCTTTCATCTTTGTCTGCAATGCTGTATTTTCATTAAATGAAATATTTTAAATCAAGTATTATCAGATTAAACAAGGTTCTCTAACATAACTGGATTTTTTCTCCAAGCTAGATAAAATGTTTCTAACTAAGCACATGGCATTTACTATTACAAAAAATGCTACACTAAGACAATCTCAGCCAAACGATGCTTCTGAGAAATTTAACATCATTTTAGCTGTACCTCCTCAGTGCTCCTCTTTTAAACTAGGTAGTGCATTAAAGAAAGAGTTATTACCAGACACAGTGGGATTTATCGAAGTGCTATCCCAGATTCTGAAAGCAAACTTTTTTCTGAGCTCAGAGAGAGAAGTTCCCTTCTTTCAGTTCAAGGAGTAATTCTAAGTTGAGAAGATGAATGGAGATTAAAGCAAGCAAGAAAGCCTGGCATCCTCCTGCAGTATTAGAGAAGCTTTTATTTGCAGGAAATGAGTTTGATTCATTTTTTTTCAGAGTTAAAATTTAGACAAGGGGAGGCACATATAGTCAGTGCAGTTCCCTTCTAACAGGAGATATTTCATGTGCTCAACCTACGTTTCCACACCATAAACTGAAACTAGAAAAATGTATCTCTTACCACTTTAAACCCTCATTTTAACTTAAAAGAAACTCTTTTATGCACTTCAGTTTTTACTCAGATTTGCCAAGAGTCAAAGAAATTAGTCATTTCTTATTGAAAAAAATCACTACAAACGTATGATGAACCAGATCTGTCTAAGTTTCAACAAAAGTGTCATAAAACTTCCAGCTAGTATAAGAACATTAAACACTGTGCAAATGCTAAATGTAGAAACAGGTTTCAACATCCTAGCTAGGGAAAATAAGCTTCAAAAAGAAAAAATATCAAAGAAATGCAGACCAATTATTACAACTTATTTTCTGTGTGCAGACTTTCAATAATTTTCAACTAAATTAACCCTTTCCTTACCCCACACCTATGGCTCTAATTGTAGAACAGAGATGGGCTGCTGGAGAAGGCAAGGACTGGCTATTTGAAGCTGTATTTGTACCCAAAACTGCAAAGAAAATAAGAGACTTTCACCATTTTCCTCTTGCCCTCCTAACAGGGACAAAGTTAAGACTGTGAACTTAAGGTTGTTGCTTTCCCTAAGAACTGAACTCAGCTTACATTTCCAGATCATTAACCTTCTGCAACACAATGTAACTGAGGAAAAGCATTTACCTTTGGTATGTGATGCACCATCGCCAGGAAATATGTATGAATCTTCCAGCTTTGTGATATCATACAGACAGATGCAGAGCCCAACATTGTATACAACCTGATAAAAGAAAAAAAAATTTAAGAGCAGTAAATCAAGCAATCCACCAGGTAAAATCAAGCAAACTATGGAATTCATACATTACGCACTCCTTTTCAAAAGGCAGCAACAGAGGGGTGCCAAGATGGGATGGAGGCTGTTTTGGAACACTGCCTTCGACACCACCAGCAACACAGGAGAAACCCAACCCAAGTGTTGTGGGAGCACATTTTCACTGGCACTGGAAAGAACACTGCTACAAAGAGAAATCCTTGCGGAAATTGTCAGCGGTGAGAGAACTTGAGCTGCCAAGACAGTAAGCAGCTCCCCATCATTCACCAGTCCCACAGCTTGTCCAAATGCTAAACATGCTTTTTGCTAGAGTTATGCTCTCAGAAGGCTCTTCTCTAGGCTTGCCCTTATCTTATATTATATTAGCTTTGTGGAGACACAAGGCAAATTCTTGGTTTCTCTGCTACCTCTGAGACAGCTTCACTGCCTACAAAATTTGAGGCATCTACCAGTCAGCAGTGGATAAATGAAGACTTTTGCTTTTCATAACCTGCCTGTATAATCTGCAATTCACAACCCTTCAGGTTGCTCTTCTGAGCTCCTTTCATGTTGACAGTTGCATTTTGAGTTCTGCACCTGCCTCGTGTTGAAAGCCATATGCTAATCATGGTCCCAGGGGTGCACAGGGAAACTCTGACCTCCAGATCCACCACAAAACACTTTTTATATCCTGCACCAAAGGCCAGCTTCTTACTGCCACCATGTATTTCAATTATTAATCACAGACCAAATCAGCTATTAACAGCTTCATTTCTCTTCCAGCATTACTGTTCTACATGTGTTTATACAGTATTTTTTTTCTTTCAATTCCCCACTGGATGGATTAGTTTGCATTTGTTTTTCAGGCTGCATTTTGAATTGCTTCTTTTAACACAAACCAGCAGCTGCTCTCACTTCTCCTCCATGCTTCTCTGCCCCATCTAGTGTCTCAGTATCTTCCCATTACAACATCAGCCATTAGAAAAATGTCCCCTTTGAGATGATACGTGGCTGTCTCTTTGTCGCAGGGATGGCCTTCACATCTACACCCACGCACCTCAGTAGGCACAAAGAAAAGGAAGAAACGCTCGGGGATGTTGTGATGCCTGCATCAACCTATACATGGCCCACGCTTTACCTTATTGGCCAATTTCTTGTTTAGCTCTTCAGCAATGGACTCGTTCAGTTTCCTTTCAAACTGCCAGGGAGGAATTCTTACAGTGTCAGTCATCTCCACCAGGACAAACATGGTGGCGAGGGGCGAGGAGAGCCTCGGGAATTGGAGCGCTGCGACCGGGCCTGGGAAGGCACGCCAGCGTGTGGCACGGCGCCCGGCGGGGCGGTGGCACGGAGCCCGGCGGGGTGGCGGGGCGGTGTCCCGGCTGTCCCGGCTGTCCCGAAGGAAAAGCGGCCGGGGGCCCGGAGCGCTCCCTCACCCACCTGCCGCACGCGGAGCNCGCGCGCCCTGATTGACGCGGGGCGGGGCGGCCGTCGCCGCCATTTTGTCCCTCCTTGGGCGGGGCGGGGCCGGGCTGGGCTGGCGGTGGCATCTGCTGTCACGGTAGCGGGGAAGTGTCCGGGGACCCCCTCGGAGGGCTGGTCTTGGTAATAGAAACATGGAAAGGGGTCAGCACCCGCGCGTCCTTTGCAAGGATGCTGTGTAATTCCCTCCTCCACCTGCGTCCCCGGCAGGTGGGTCCCCAGGTGCTTTCTCCCGTGCCACAGCTAGAACAATTCTCAACTGCGATTATTCTGGTTTAATTTATCGTTTTCGTAAACTTCAAGCCAGATAGGGCAGCAAAGATCACAGAAGCACGGAGCAGGTCAGATAGGAAGGGACCACAGTGGGACATCTGGTCCAACCTCCCTGCTCAAGCAGGGTTGATAAATAACATAGAGAATAGAAATAATCAGAGATAGTCTTCTATGTGTCCTATGTACATAAAGAATGCCTGCTTTTCTAATGCTTCAGATTGTGTTAGAAAGTTTATTTTCCAGCCATTTTGGTATCATGGTCATCCCAGAGCACATGGCACAGGAATTGCATCCAGAGGGTTCTTGCATTCCCTCTCCAGTGAGGAAGACTCCACACCCTCTCTGGACAATCTGTTCCAGTGTGGTCACTGCACAGTAAAAAAGTTCTTCTTCACATTCAGGTGGAACCTCCTATTCATCAGTTTCTACTCCATTGCCTGTTGTTGTCCTATTGCTTGGCAGCACAGAGAAGAGCCTGGTTCCAACCTCTTGACACCCTTCATGTACTGATACACGTTGATGAAGTCCCCTCTTGCTCTTCTCAAGCCTGAACAGACCCAGGTCCCTCAGCCTTTCCTTCTAGGAGAGGAGCTCCAGTCCCCCCTGATTATCCCTGTTGTCCTCTGCTGGACCTGCTGCAGGAGCTCCATGTCCCTCTTGTGCTCAGGAGCCCAAAGATGAAAATCTCTGCCTCTCTGATAGCCATTTCTTCAGCTGTTTGCCCATGTCTCCAGCAAATCCGGCGGGGGTTTATAATCCTCTTTGCACCTAGAATTTCCTCACAGCTGTGTCTATGCAATGCTTAGGTCAAGATTCTTTTCAGGGACAAACTGCCACCATATAGAGCTGGAATAATTTGTGAGTGTTAATTGCAAAAAAGAAACCAACCCTCATCATGTACTTTTTGAGGCCTCGGTGTGTTCCGCAGTGAGGGAATCAGTGTGAGGGAGAAGCAGCCTGAGGGATGGCAGAAAACAAGGGGGTGTGCTAACATCTGAGGTTTGTCAGGAAAATGAAAGGAAGTTGTTTGAAGTGTGTTTAAAAAAAGATCTGCCAGGAAAACCAAACATCCCTGGCTGACAGTGAAAACTGCACTGTCAGCATCAGGGCTTTGATGCAAGGCTAAGTGTGTCATCCCCCAGGCTCCCTAGCAGAGCGTGGTGGGACAGTAACGAGCAGTTTAGGTAAGAAGTCATTAAATGTTAAGCTGTCTGAGAAAGGGAGCGGGAAACAAGGTTGGAAATACCCTGGTTAGGCCTCATTAAGAAGATACCTGTCTTGGACAAGGAGGTGTTGATCTCTTCTCAATTACTCTGTTTCATCAGGGTCTATTGGGTTCTGAGGTTGGTTTTTTTTAAATAAATGTGGCTGGTCTGCCCATGTTTGGCATGTTTGTATTAAATAGGGGGCCAGAAACAAGATTCCCCTGTCACCTGGGAAGAGCAGCATTTTTCTCGGAGCAGCATCTACTATCTCAGCAAGGAGCTCTGCTGCCAGCACAGCAGACACTACTCTATCAGAACACCTCAACCCAAATCCCCAGCGTCTCTTGCTCTTCTTGTCCTACTTCAGGGAGCCTTACAAAGGCTTCTTTCTCCCGCACTCCAGTCATGCCTGCGCTAATCTCAGCACAGCACAATTTTGCTGGCACACATGCTGCATCCCTTGCTGTTCTGTCCTGACCTCACGCAGGTCTGGCAATGCAAGGCTTGACCTTTATCTAGTGCAGCTTTTGCAGGTGTCTGTAGCTACTTTTTCAGAAGAGCAAATTGTTCTCAAGCCTGTCCTGATGGCAGGGGAAGAAACAGCTTTGGTATCACACAAGGAGAGAGAACTTAGGCACTGTTTGTTTTGGCAAGGTGGTCACTCTTGATGCTTGTATATAAGAACTGTAGGGTTAAGTGGGACATGCGTTTAGGGAATAGTAGACTGAAATACCTGGGAGAATATGGGAGATGGAGAGAAGTGGATTTGGACAGAGTCATATCATGTTTCTTTTTCTAACCCATTCTTGAGCTAACATTTTCCACGCTTCCAATAACCATGCCCCATCGGGGGCTTTTGGGTGCCCAATATGAAGCAGACACATCTCCCTTCAGCCTTATCCAAGCCCCCAAAAAACAGCTGTGTGAGCAGCAGGTCTGCAAGGCCTCGCTTCATCCTGTCTTGGGTCTAGGACCCAAGTGAGGTGGGTCCTCTATGAGTGAGGTCTTTTGTGTGCTGTAAAGTGCAGACACCAAGCAAGATGTGCAGAATCTCTCTCTCCTGTATCAGCTCTGTGATTGCCAGCAAGGATTGAATGCTGTGGGCCGCTCCTCAGTAAGGACAATACGATTCCTCTTCTCTGGGCAGCTGTGTATTTTGGTGAAACTTGCAGGTACTTTGGTTTCAAGCTGGGGAAACTGAATTGAAATGTGTGCAGAGAAAGCTGGCGATGGCAGCATCAGATGAGCTTCACTGCCTCTGGTACCAGGCTACAACCACCTCAGAGCCAAGTCTGGCTTCCAGTGTCTCAGCCTCCACCAGCAACATCCCAGGCTGTGGAAAATGATTTCCAGTCTCACTTTCTTCAGGTAGCCTCTCCCCCAATCCCAAATGGTGCGTTCCTGGGCTGTCTATGCATGACAGATGTTGCTCTGTTCCCACCTAGGTTTTCTCCCTGGAGGAATTCCATGTTTCATAAGTGCCATCTTCAATGTGAAAATATAAACAAAATCCAAATTATGCTCTGTAAAATATGGGTGCTGCCTTAACTCAGCTAATGGTAGTGCTCAGAGTTATGCTATATTTATTGCTGCTACTGAAGTGTCTTGCTGTTGGAGATGATGTGAACAGCTTTGTTTCGCTGAATTGTCTCCTTTTCTCCCAGTAGTACTGACATGGTGAATATCCAGAAATCCACAGTGCCTGTACATATCTTTTTAGACATAGCCATAAAGTCTCTAGAGTCTCTCTCAGCAGTATTGGGGCTTTTCCAGTATTTCAGAGCATGGTTCTCAGTTGCTGGGTTGGTTGTTTTTTTGTTTTTGGTTTTTTTTTGAAGCTTTAGCTGCTGGAATCCAGGGTTTGCAGACGAGTTTTTCTGTCCCTCAGAGAAAATACCAGACATTTCTCATTCTCTTGATTGTACAGGAGAACTGGAAAATAATATTTGAAGTTACCTGAAGGATTGGAACCTTTGAGGAAAATGAAAGGAGCCCCCAAATTATTTGGTTTAAGATCTCCTCTGTCCCCACATGCCCATGGCTCTTGGACAAACTGGCTTAGGGATGCTAGGGGAGGTGAGTGGTAATTTGCATCTTGACTGTTCTGGCCCTCCTTTGATTGACTCCAAAGGAATTATGTATCTTCTCACATAAAAAGTCCTCTGCACTCCTGCCTTTGCTTCCATTTCTGCAGGCATCTCTGGCACCCCCACTCCCACTCTCTGTTTGATCAAAGCTTCCCCTCTTCTCCTTTTATCATTTTGAAAGCATGCCTGCTTTAGACTCTCTGCCTCCTCCGCTGCAGCACATGCCCAGAGTCACCTTCCAGCCAAATGTACTTTGAGTTCCCTGAGCCTTTTCCATCAAGAGCCTTTATGTGGGACAGCCAAAGTAGTCCCCCAAAAAAGGAGAAGCCATCTCAGGAGAAACTCAGAGTGGAGACTGAGAGTTGGCTGGGGGCCTCTCCCCCTTCTTTTGTGGAGTTCTGAAGATAGAGTGGAGTGGTAAGACTTGTGGTGTGTGTAGGGCATGAATGGGGCTCCTATTCTGTCATGCAAAACTATTTGAAAAGCCACAAACAGAGTGTGATAGGCAATGGTAGGACCCACTGGCACTTGGAGTTTCAGTGCTTCTTGTTGACCTTGCCATGGGCTGTTCTCTTCTGCCTATGGAGCTTTTTTCTGCATTACAATTCATTGACAGGATAGAGACAAGTGCTTTGTGATCTCATCCCTCTGTCAAAGCCCTTGGGACAGCCCCATATCAACACCCAGTGGATGGATGGATGGATGG
>VZTT01009886.1:0-62077 GCA_013400855.1 Buphagus erythrorhynchus | reverse complement strand
ACACAGATACACAGACACAGACAGCACACATAGAGATACACACACACAGACACACACACACATAGACACACATAGACACACAGACACACAGACACACAGAGACACGCACAGACACACACACAGACGCACACATACAAAAACACAAATGCACACAGACGCATACAAACACACACAGACATGTAGACACAGACACAGACGCACAGAGACGCACAGAGGCACACACAGACACACACACAGAAACACACAAACACAGAGACACAGACAGACACACACAGGGACACAAACACAGACACAGACACAGAGACACAGAGACACAGTGATACACACGCAGACATACACAGACACATACACATGGAGACACACAAACGGAGACACACAGACACACACACAGACACACAGACACACAAACACAGACACAGACAGACACACACACACAAAGTCACAGACACAGATACACACGCACACACAGAAACACATATAGAGACACACACACATGCACAGACACACACACAGACAGATACAGAAACACGCACACAAAGACACACAGACACACACACACACACACAAAGACACACAGAAACAGACACAAACACACACACACATAGAAACACCGACACACAGACACACAGACACACACACTGAGATAGACACACATAGATACACACAGACACACACACAGACACACAAACACACAGACAAACACACAGACACACATTCACACATACACACAGACATACACACACACACACAGACACACAGACACACGCACACACAGACACGAACGCACAGACGCACACATACACAGGCACACACACACACGGGCACACACTGCCTCTAAGATCGATTTTTCAGAAGGACCTGATAGGGAAGTGTTTTCTCATTTCTTGGCTGCTTGGCAAGTGCCTCCTTTACCTCTGCCTGCTTCTCCTCAGTTAATTCTTGCTTTTCCCACCTGGGGGAGCAGCAGCAATTCTAAGCCAGACTGCCAGACTGCCAGAACAGGTCCTTCCTCCATCAGAAGCCCAGCCAGGGAGGATAAATACCTCTGGGGTTACAAAGAGCATCCACAGGATGCAAGTATCAGACGAAGTCCCCATTACTCACCTTCCTCATCTGTCCCTCTTCAATCCATTCCCCTTTTCTTCTCCAACTCTCCACAGCACTTCTGCTCCCCAAAACCTGCAGAGGACATAGCTATGAGGAAGAGTGGGGAGTAGGCAGGTCCTGCAGCTGTGTCTGGCAGAGGTGCCTGCTCCGACCACGAAGGACAGGGCTCTCAGCCAAGTGAGGATGTCACAAGGTCTGCGATATCTGGCAGTCACCAGCACTCGGCTGGCACCAGCCACTTCCTCGGCTACTCTGCTTCTGGCTGTTTTCTTGTATAAAGGAACAGATAATCTGGACATATTCCACCTGAATTAGTGTATACATGATGATCAAAATGAACCTGGGAATAGAAATACATTACTCTCCTGTTATGATGCCTACAATACAAGACCTGAAATTGCTTCCACTTCCCAGGCCAAATGCCTCTCCTGGGTCTCACCCAGCTCCCATGGAAGGTGAGACCGATGTCAGACCTGCTTTCTTGCCCTCCTCCTATGCTTCCATGGGATGAAAAAATAGGGCCACAGGCCCAAAATCACAGAAAAGCCCTAAAGAATTAATGTGACTATAGTCCCAGTGCAGAGACTTGCCCACAGACATGATAGAGCCCTAGAATAATCTCTGAGCTCCAGATTATATCATGCACATTGCATGGAAGTTTTAATACATACTAGTTGTTAACCTGTCCGTTTGATCTATAAGAATTTCTTATTGAATAGATTCGATTTTTGTGCTGTCAGTACATTTTCTTTTCAGAGGTAGAATGACTTGTATCCTGTATGAGCATCAAGGAAAGAAAAATGTTTGGTGCCAAAATATCCCATCTCTGCCAGATGTCTTGCTTGATACTATATTTCTGCTATTACCACGTTTGAAACCTATGTATAGTAGCGAAATTTATTTTTTCTTGTTCCTCTTTCCTTTTTTTGTGTTGCCCCTTCAGCTAAGACTTATGTCTCCAGTTCATTGCTGCAGAGCACTGTTTTCCAGAGCAGTCTTTAGAAACAGAAATCAAGCAACATCGAAAGATGAGATTAAATGCAACCTTCTGTACTCAGCTTTCAGAGATTTTCTAAAAAAACAGTCAGAAAATACTTAAGAGCATGCGACTATTTTCTGTGCCTACTACTGATCCCATCAGAAACTTAAAACCAGCCCTTAAGGTGCTTTACTGTCTTAAGAAACTCAATGCAATGGAAGAGCAGAGATGAGCAGTTTCAGCTCCTGCTCTTCCATTAGTGTACGAACTGTTAAAAGACAAGAAAAACTACAATAATAAACATGAGTGAGTTTGCTGCAGCTGTGCATGTAAGCTCCAGACATTAGTGTAGCTAATTCCAATTGGGAACAGTTCCTGGGCTTGGTGATAAATTAATCCCAACTCTGATATTATGAAAAGATTTCTGTATCCATAAGCCAAAAGAAAACTTCCCAAACTGCTTACAAAATCCTCTTTACAGTTATTTTGGTGACTACACACCAAAATATTTAGTCTGTATATCTTTTTTGGATACAGTGCAACCTATTTTTTATTTTGATTAAATGATATTAGAATAGGATATGCTTCATCCAAAAGACAAAAGAATTTATGCACAGGCTTGCACTGAAATTGCAGAATGATGAAGTACAATCAGTGTGGGGTTATGTCTGTTTTCCTGGAGATACACTGCAACTGCTTTGTAGGAAAAAAGCAGTGCCATTGAACACTTCTGAGTGCAGCTTGAGTTTTATTTCAGATCACCGTTCTTGGAAAAATCCACAGGTTGACTGCTAAAATGAGAAAACATAGCACCATTCACTGATCTTTTTTTCCATCCATGCTGTGTCAGTGTTGGCCTGTTGGCAGAAGGATGTGACTCAGAGGACAAGGAAAAGATCCACTGGCTGTATAAAAATCCCCAGTGCAATGATTCAGCATGACCAGTGCCTGGGAGAGATGCAACGACAAGGATGCTGAAGCAGCAGAGTCCTGGACAACTGGACATCTTCTACCAGCTGCATCCTGCCCTCCACCATCTCCAATTCCTGTGCTTTCTCCCAGATATTCAGGCTCACACACCACATTCATCATGCAGTTGATTTTGGTCACACTCCTGCAAGAGCACTGGGTTTCAGGAAGTTGTTCACCTGAGGAGTTTCATCTCAGCCCTGATGAATAGCTTCATTCTGGAATAACAAATATATACAGAAGGAAAGCTGCTTGCCACAAGGATTCCTTTATGCTGCGCCATGAATTGTTGGCCAGTGGCCATTTAACATTGAAAGGCAAGAGCCACCTGTGTCAGGTGTGTTTAAAGTTCATATTGACTCCTGCCCACCAGTATTTGCATGATGGACAACATCAGAGAAAGGTGAATTTGGTCATTAATTTTTGCCTGACTTGGGGAGTGGAAATGAAAAGGAGTCCTTTTCTTCCAGGTACAGCTTTTGTTTCCCAGTGTGATCAGTCAACTACCAGCCCTATGACACCCAGCATGGGGCAAACTCAGGTCTAGAGTTTTGGGGGTATTTGAGGGCTGCCCTGGCAGCCTGCACTCAGTGGGACCACACATCCGTGTGCTTCCCCACACCCTCCTCTCTGCCCCTCGCTGCCTCTGCCCTTGCTGGATGTTAAGATCTGCTCAGCCTCACACAATGCAGCTTCCTGGGAATGGATTAGAAAGCGAGCTGTGTGGGATATTTGTTATGGCCATGCCTTTCATGGAGAAAACTGTGACTTCTAACAGTTTTTGTAGATTTTGTAACCCCAGCCAGCCTGCTACTGATTCCTTCATGAATTTTTACAGCTTTGGCTCCATTCGTGAGTGGTAGAGATCACAGTTTTTAATGGGTTTAAGTTATTAGTTACGTATTACCAAAGGGTGTAACATTCTTTATGTTGTAAAATAAAGTCCATTTGTCTTCTCTCCATTTCCCACAGCACACAGTGTTAAATACAGTGCACCATTGTTGGGCTTCTCTCTGAAGCTGGCTCTGGGCAGTTTTGGGTCGTGCCAGTGCATCAGCCACGGTGGCAATGATTGCTGTGGGTGCCGGAGGACACTATCCCCTGTGGGAATTCTCTTCCCATGAAAAAGGGGGGATCATAGGTGGGAAAGTGCATGGCATGACTCAGTCAGGAAGACTGGAGGGATTTGCAGAGGGTTTTGGAGCTGAGGGCTCAGGAATGGTATGTGCTGCTGGAGGGTTTATGAGTTTTCCTTTCTGTTCCCTAATGGGAAACTTGGGCAGGGAGGAACATTGGATCTCAACTCATACCATGTACATCTCCACTGACCAAAACTTCCCTTGTCCACACAATTCCAAAGTGGGAAAATTTGCACTGTCTGGCTGCAAACTTGGCTGTGGCCTTTGTGTGGATGTTGTAGAGGGCAGAATTTGCTGGATTAGTACAAATACCATCTGTAGGCTTGGTTCAGATGAGTGCAGTGTTTGAAAAACAACCCATTTTGCTTATACAAGGACTAACGGCATAGCCAAAATCTGCAGAACATATCTGGTTTTCTCAAACAATTATTGGTGGGTAGCCAATATTTGTTACTTTTCTCCAGAACAATCCATAAACTACGGCAGAGAAACAACTGGCCACACTCATGTCAGACTAGAAACCCTGTGCTCTAAATTACTTTAACCAATTTATCTTCCATTTAAAAATAAAGACAGGGAAGAAAGAGACATTTAAATTATCCTTAATACCACATAGAGTACTTTCTAGTGTTGATATCCATTGGAGCTGGGAGATAAATCCAGCCCTCTTTCATAAACCTAGGTTTCTTTTATAACTGATACAGATTTAGGATTTTTGTTTTATTACAGTTCTCCTGACTTAAAATGCCCTTTTCTGTCTTATAATAGTTTAGCAGCTATTTGCAATTGCAAAACCTTGGGTTTTTTGCACAGTAATGTTAAAGGAAAGATTCCTTCAGCCCTCCTACAAGTTCTCCCCAGCCATAAACATGAAATTGGGCCTTGCAGAAAAAGCAAAGCTCTGTAGGGAAGAGACAATTTTATGGTTGTTGTCTGTCTGTAATGTATGGGATTTTTAGGGACTGACATTTACATGTCATATGTCATTTGGAGACTGAAAAGAAACAAAAGAAACCAGGGAAACTTTCTCCCAAATCATTCCAGGCTGATCCTGGAAACTTTTATTGTGGGGCTTTGGTGGGATTATTCCCCTAAGCAGTCAGACATCAGTGCCACCGACACTTGGATGTTCATTGAGCACTGCAGCGCTTGGCATTTGCATGGATTGTGTGAAATCTGGGGGGAAGCTCACCTACCCAGGGCTTCCATGTGTGCTAAAGCATGTCCTGGCTCACGGCACCGTGTGTTTCCAGAGCTGCCCCTTCCACTTGGAATGAATCTACCTAAATATTTACATGTGTTTTGCTCCTATAGTAACAAGAATATTGCAATGGTACGTCTGACATAAACGTGCTGGTATATTCTACGCTGATTTAAATAGCACGGAAGGCAAGTGTGCAGTTCCTCCTTCACAAGGAAGGACGGGCTTGCAGGAAGCATCCCACCGGATTCCAACAATTGGGGAAAAAAACATGGCAGGGGAAGGAACCACAGGGAAGGAAAAAATTATTTTAAAAGGGAGTTTTTGAGGCTGCTCAGGTGGAAGCCCAGCCCCAGCCCGGCAGCTCCGGGGGTCGTGGCAGAGCAGCCGGGATGGACCGGGATGGACCAGGATGGACGGGGATGGATGGGGATGGACCAGGATGGATGGGGATGGACCAGGATGGATGGGGATGGACCAGGATGGATGGGGATGGACCAGGATGGATGGGGATGGACCAGGATGGATGGGGATGGACCAGGATGGATGGGGATGGACCAGGATGGATGGGGATGGACCAGGATGGATGGGGATGGACCAGGATGGATGGGGATGGACCAGGATGGATGGGGATGGACCAGGATGGATGGGGATGGACCAGGATGGATGGGGATGGACCAGGATGGATGGGGATGGACCAGGATGGATGGGGATGGACCCGGATGGATGGGGATGGAGCAGGATGGACCAGGATGGAGTGGAATGGATGGGGATGGGCCGGGAGCCTGCCAGAAAAGTGCGGGGCGGTGAGTCCCGGAGAGGCGCGTCCTGCCCCGCTCTGCCACTGCAGCAAGGACCAGGAGAGAGGGGAAAATTCAAAAAATTAACATTGACCCCGTTAGTTGCTTTAAGTGGAATTTTTGGGAAAGCCAGGCTTTGCCTGAGGAGATCAAGAATTCCCCTATTCCCTCCGAATCCTGCCTTGATTTAAGTTAATTTGGAGGTTTACACTGCATTATTAACTGCACTTTTCGTTATGGATTTGGGGAAAAAAGCCTGTGATTCTCAATATTTCCAGGTTTACTCGGGTGAATCCTGTATCTCTGCAAAGAGGAGTTTTGCCTGGGTACGGTGGTAAAATCTGAGCTTTTCTTAAACTATGGCACAAAGCAGAGTGAAAAGAGGGGAGAGGTATTTGGAGAAATGCCTTGTTTCCCTGTGCAGAGTCTGAGAGCTAAGCTGGATGTTTGTTATAAAGTTGAGCAAACTCCACAAAAACATTCAAGTTTACAACAAGGTAATTCATAAACTTATCTCTGCTGTACTCAGTCCCCGTACTGACTGATACTGTCATGGTATTGGATGCAAACACTGAGGGAGGGGGGGAAGGCAAAGAAAATTTCTGAGATCATATTTGCACAAAGAAACAAAACCAGCTTGAGTTTCCCATGGTAAATGCTAAGAATAAGTCCTGCAAAGGAAGACTGGCATTAAAAAGAAAAGGTAATGTAGCATATTTTATGCTTACCAAAGATAAAGCTTCAGAAAGAACTGCTATTGTATCACTCACTGAGTTCTGATCCTACACCCCCAATACAATATCTGTCCTGCAGTAGCAGTACAGAATCAAGTCCATAATTCTCTGAGCACTAAAACCCCTTACTTTTATATAGGTGGTTATAGATTTTGTTCCTACATAAAATTTCATGCTTTTATAAAAGTAAATTCCAAAGTAAATGTAACTCTTCAGAGACATCATTACCCAGGGTTTTATTGCCAGTCTTGTTAACTCTCTTGACAAACATCAGGTCCAGCCTCTCCACTCTGTGACTCCTCTTCAGAGGCTGGTATGATTTATTTTACAAATAATACTAGGAACACACTGCTCACTTAGTTGCCCTCTCAGTAAAACTCTAGAAATATAAGTCCTCTGTTTTGGTGACCTTAGCTAGCATTTTACAGGTGTAAGGGAGAGTACCAAGAGCCCCACAGTTGCTCAGCAAGGGAGATTTTTGGCTTTGCCAGAAGATAATTGCTGCAGTAGTGAGCTGCTGTTAAGCCCAGGCTGTGTTCTCAGTGCTGACCTGCAGCCCTGCTGTTTACATCAGTGGGATTTTTAGGGCCAAATTTTGAAGTTAATTGCAGCAGTATAAATCTGGATTCCTGAATCTCCCTTCCCAGGTGTGGAACTCCTTTGGATTTGACAGCAAAACTCAGGGCTGATCCTGCAGCTGCTGAAATTGGTAGACTTGTCTTGCAGAGAAATACAGGAAAGACCTGGGCTAGGCCCTCTCCCAAATTTCCTAATGGCAATAAATGTGAGCAATTAGGGGCTCTGCTTGCTCTGAGAAGCACAGGCTGCCTTATCTCTGCCTGCCCCAAGCCTTGGGCCCACTGAGCCTGGGTGGTACGAGGAGGTGTCACTATTAGAGTGGCTCTAGAGGGGATTAATACTGCTGTGAGCTATATTATGTCCTGTCAGGAATCTCTGCAAAAAGAGCGGGAGCTGGAAATGCAAGCTTTCAGCTTTAAGCCCTGAACTTGGGGCTATACAGCGAGATTAAAGCATCGGTCTTTTAATGTTTTCCCATCAAGAAGTGAGAAATCTCCAGGCTTTTAAAGGTATTCTCTGTTTTTTTTTTAAATAACCGGTTGAGTCAAGAGACCAATTCGATGTCAATGCTCACTACATTCCCCTGTTACATTCCCTGAAGTGTTGCGCCACGCTGGCAGCTGCTGAGCGAGAGGCTAAAAATCCTCAGCAAAAAGGGGTAAGCACTGACATTACAGACCCAGGGATCACAGCCCAAGCTACACTCCTACTCCAGGTCTTGCTGCAGATATTGCAGACTATGGCTTCTGCAGAGGGAACTGATTTATAAAAAGACATTGCAGGAACACCAAACATCAAGGTTTCTGCTGGAGAAATGTGTGGATTAAACTGCTTGGTCACTGAGAAATGCAAAGAGAAACAAGTAGACAGTGAAGTGATGAAATAATTCATTAGAAGGAGGGGGTTAATAGCTCTGTGGAATTTCCTCATTTGTTGATAAATCTGCTTTGATGTCCTCAACTTTGCTGTCACCCATCACAAACAGGGTGGACACGGGAGTGTTTTGGTTGCAAGTGATTTATTCAACAAAATGCTAATTCTGTTCTGAATCTTGTATTCACAATCACAAATTTGACCTCCCCACAGAACACAGAACAGAGAATACAGGTTAGCTTTATCTTCAGCAAATTTTGCATCTAAATCAGACACATTTACCCTTACCTGTGCAGGATGAAATAAGAAAATATGGAGGGAGAGTTTCAACCCTTATACCTTGAAGCACAGTGTGTTCCTCCCCAGCCTCACATTTGGGTGCACATCAACACAGCACAAAACTGTTTCAGTGATGTATTTTGGATCAGCTCTGTGTTTACTTAATGTCCAGAAAATGCAGCATTCAGGAAAATATAGGTATGATTTTAGACGGCTTGAATCAGGTTCTTTTTTCCTGTGGGCAGTTGCTGTCCTCTGTAATATATTCAGTACTAAATCTTCCACTATAGAATTAAAGAAAGTGCAATTCCCAGCCATGCTGAAAGTACGTGGTGACTCTGGCAGGATGAGATTTAATTTTTGTCATTAAACAGATGAAAACAGTTTCATTCTGAATGAAGTATAGAGGTTAAAGTCAGAGCATTGTACTGCAATTCTCAATGCAAGAATTTGTGGGAACAAAGGACAGAAGTTAAGGCAATCGTTTCCTCTTCTTAATGCTTGTGAAAACAGCTTCATGTTCTTTTATTTTCAATATATGCATGCAGAATATATGCATATTTTTATTTTATACTTAAAAGTTAAAACACCTCCAGGAGTCTGGTTTATAAGAGGGCAGAGAGGAATAATGAATCAAAAAATATAAAACAAAACCTTCTTTTATAAAAAAAAATCTAAAGGGAAACTAGATTTGTTAGTGGACGTTGCATTTTAAGTGTTTGCATTGAGCAGTTGAAAGCGATGGAGACTGCGAATAATAAAAGCATGGGCCCAAGATCAAAATAATAGTCTATTATTTTAACTCCCCCTGAGAAGCAGACACAATGACTTCAGTGAAATTATCTGTGGAGGTAAAATATACAGATAGAGCTGATTATCAAAGCATACAGAATTTTCCACAAGTACCTGATATCATTTGAGAAATTGTGATATATTTAGCAGGTCCTAAGTTAAAGCTCATGTGCACACATTTACATTTACATATATACACACACACACACATATACACACACTGTACATTATGTTTAATTATGGTGTAAAAATAGCTCAGAAATGCTAGAAAACTGATTGAATTATTCCATCACATCTGTATCAGCAAGGGCTTGGTCTTGCTCCCATTGAGGTTTGTGCATTATTGACTTCAATGACAACAGGACCAGCCAAAAATACACAAATATTTGTCTTGCATTACAGACTACAAAAGTCCCTGAGAAAGGTTACCTGTGATATTCTGTTGTTATTGTATGCAAGAGATGCCGTTTGCTCTGCAGGAAAATACAGGTCTGTAATTAAACCCAACAAACATACATTCTAACTTTAACCAGTATTTTTTTCACAAAAAAAAATTTAAATTCATAAATTAATATTTAGCTGAGAGGTTTAATTAAACAAGCAATTACATGTGTCCATAATCCCAAGCCCTTTTGTTTTACTACTATTTATTTTTCTGTAAGAGAAACCTTTATTTCCCAAAGATTTATCTTGTGGAAAATCACTGCTTTAAATTAATTTTCTTTTTGTCAGGTGTAACTTATACTGCTGTACAATGATGTGTTATTTCAGAAATAAACAGCTGCTTCCTTGGGTTTGGTGTTTTTTTAAGTATCAGTCTGAAGAGAGGAGGGAGATTTAAAAAGAAATTTTCCTCCTCAGAGAAAACTGTTTGAAAAGCCACACACACATTAAGTCTTTGTCTATTGCAACATCTCAGAGTTGGTGAAGATGTTTAACAATCTGCAAGGAAGAGGGTGTAAAGCCTAAAGATGTTTTAAATGTGCACCCTGGGCAGGTTTTTCAAAAGCTGGCTTGCACCTAAATGAGAAATTTGAGGTAATTATGTATTTTTTTTAACATGTTGGACAAAAATACTGAGATTTTCTCTCTGTTTTGTGTTGTTTTTGTTTTTGTTTTTGTTTTTGTTTTTGTTTTTGTTTTTGTTTTTGTTTTTTAATTTTAGCAGTAGTGGATTTTTCAGCCCAGCTTTTGCCGTAAGGGATACCTGGTGAGTCCAAGAAACTCTGCAGTGGTTTGAGCTCCTGGTTCTTTGCAGTCTCAGGAGCTTTAATGAGTCCTTAGTGATCCTGTTAGCACTCCCTCAAGTAAGTAACTGACTTTGGTGATATTGCTTATATGACTGAAAATAGTAGTCAAATTAAAAATTAACTTCAGCCTTTTGGAATTATCTTGGATATGAAGCTGAACTCCACACAATTTTCTTTCAAAAAGCAACAATTACAGGGAATTAGGGATTGCTGGGGGAGTGCAATCATTTAAAAGCAAATAGAGGCAAAATCAGCACATCTGAGTACAAATTATATCAAGAACTTATAAAAATTTAACAGGAGGTGGTGTCCTTTCTGGAAGTATTTAAGTTGTTCCATAGAAACATAATAGGTTATATTCCTGCAATGCAATTTTTAAATCAGCTGCAGGATTTTATAGAAAACTTCAACTCTCTTAAAATCTGTAGTGACACTTGCCTGGGCATTCTAAAGGACCTTCCAGAGGGAAGATTTTGGTTACAGACAGGGTTTATTTTTCGGATCTGACAAACCCTTGGTTACCCATCAATTCCCCTCTGGAGTAATCTTATCAGATTTTTCTGTGAGGGGTCAGTCCTGTCTGTACAGCCCTGAATTGTGTCCAGGGTCAGCAACTTGCACCCACAATGCTCCTTATGCAAACCTGCAATTTATAAGACTGGGCTGTTTATTAATGCTTACTTTTAAAACTGCCTCAGAAGGACTGTACAGAAAGCTAACAAAACACATTTAAGGAACCAACTTGCTTCCTTTGGAAACAAAAGAGAGCTGGAGCATGTGGAGTCAGGAAACCGAAGCTGGCCATCAGAATTGGGTGCACAAAAGACATGCCAGTGTGGCATTTCCTACCTCATGAAGCCACTTTTCCCCTCAATGCAGCTCTGCAAACACAATAGTACATTGATTGAATCTCAAATTCACCAGACTTCAATAAATTCTGAAAGTGTATGAAATTCAAATTGAAGCAAGGGACACATAGAGTGCTCGTCCTCCTGAAAATAATAACTCAATAACTCTCCAAAATGTATAGCAGTTTAGGAAAGGTCACCCAGATGGGAACATATAAAATTTCCTTAAAATGTATTTTAACCATTGTTAAATATTTACATTTAATAAGCACAAGATTTTATTGCAAGAGAAATGTAATTACACTTATCATTCATGGAAAAAACGGAGTTTTAATGGCCTGTACACTGATTTCCTAAGATGAAAGTGTCCTGAAAATATGTCGCTTTCTCTCCCCAGGGAATATGTTCCATATGTGAATGTAAAACAGATGAGAATTTTTTTGTCAGAGCACAAACTATGTCAATTTTAGTTCTCATTTTCTCTGTTCCATTTAACATAAATCTTTGTCTCTGATGTTTTGCTTATTAGAAGCACCTTATCAATGTTTTACAACCTTCACTAACATGGTTATTTATTTAATAAACAATAACAGGAAGAGGAGCAACACCTTGGCATGGACTCCGGGGAAACTGTCAGTGGAGTCAATGGCTTCACACAATTTTATCAATAATTTGTGGCCACATTTGAGGCATCAAAGACAAACAGAGGTCAAAGGGGTGACACATTTCCAAAAATTGTCCTTTATTTTTATGTTATCATTATTTGTCTGCCTTTTTTTTCCCCCACATATTTATTTTCTTCTTTTTTCCCCTGTTTTTCCTGCTCGCAGGGAAACTCATTGTCAGGAAGTTTTATGTCCTCTCTCCCCTTCGCCAAACAGCCAGCACAGCCATAGCTGCAGCTGCAGCAAGGACTAACTGGAACTATCCATCACCTGTAATTCTGATCAGTTTTTTTATCTTGAAACCTGTAGTCATAAAAAAAGACCTAATACAGGGGCTAATATAAGAAATACCTGGATTTTAGGAACTGGTGACACTGTGGGCATTATCAGTGCAGGAAGCTGCTTGACCCGGCATCTTTTGAAATACTGATTGTGGCAGCACCTGGAAGCCTTCTGTCTTGAAAAGATGTTCAGTGTTTGTACTCTGTAGGCAACCATGAAAGTCTCTATTAACATTATTTATTGGGACTGAAATTTTTTTTTAATAAGTTATAGCTTTTCAGGTGAACTGCAGAAATGAGGAGGAATAAGCTTAATATTTGGTGTATATTTTGTTCTGTTATGGCACTTGTGAGCTCCACATTTTCCAGCAGAAGGATACTGTTGTACAAATACACTAGAAAGAAAGGTAAATGTGGATGGAAAAAAATATTATATTAAAAATTAAGCATATAAAATGGTCCCTTGGACTTTGTACAGCAGTATAATGCCACTCGGTCAGTAAACTGATGGGTGATGGCATGGAGTGGACTCAGGTTAGCAATGGTTTTATTCCACTTTCTACATGGGTGGCCATGGTTTTAGTCCTCATAAATCAAAATTTTCGGGCAGGGAACAACTTTCTTGAGAATTAAATTAACTAAAACCAGCATACCCAAAAGTGATCTATTCTTCTAGTGCAAATGTGTACCTTCCACCACTGTGTGGTCCCAAGCTCAAAATCCTCATCCTTTGCTCTAACTCCACAAGAATCAAGTTGAGGCACAGAAAGTCAATGCATTTGAGCATATTAATTACATTAATATCAGGAATACCCACAGTTTATTGCTAAGCTCAGACCTCCAAAGAAACTATTTGCTGCTGCACAAGTTGGTGCACTTGGGGCACCCCATATCCAGCATTTTTATATAGCTACAGAGCATTTATTTGCTGAAGCTGATCATAACTTCTGCCATAAGGTAATGAATGATACACCTGAGCATAACACTAGATAAGTAAATACTGGAGCCTGGCATGCAGTGTTACTCCTGCTGGGGGTAAGGTACCATCATTTGGAAATACGAAGCAAACCAGACTCGTGCTCGCTCCCAAACGAAGGTCAATTGTCCCTGCAGCCCTCATCCACATGTGCAAGCTATTACAGCCTTGTTCTGTCCCTATTCCAAGAGTGGCTGTTGCAGTGAATTGAAGAACTGCTGCCAGGAAATGTCCTTCTCTAAATGACATAATTAGAGTCTGGGGGAGCCCAGTGAAAGCAGATTAGGGGTATCACTGCTGTTCTTGACACAAGCAACAATTCAAAGCATATAAGCAAATACTTAGACTGTGAGGATGATTTAATATTGATTAAATTCTGAGAATCCATGGAAGGTAGGTACAGCACTCTGGAAGGAAAACAAAGCATCAAGTTCACATTCTGTATTAGCTAAAAAAATAGAGTGTTTTCATTGACCTCACTGACCAGAAATCAAAAAATCAAACCATTACCCAAATTAAAGCTATTGGTTTGACTAATTAAAATTACTGGACTGTCTGATAATATTAAAAGATGGATGGTTAAATAAACACAAAATTTCACTTTCTCTTTTATGTAAGTGTTCTTGATTTCTCTTGAAGTTGCCCAGCTATTTTGGGTATAACCATAGGTAAGGTGAATCACAGATGTGCCAGCTTAGCCCTGCCTACACCTCCATCCTTGTTTCCACTCCTTTTCCTAGCCAGTCCTCAGTTCTGATTTTGGTGATGGAAACACATGGCAGGTGGCCAGGAGGGGAGTTTAGTTGTGGCAACACACCCTCCTCCTTCCTTGTTAGCATGGAGGCAAGTTGATTTTATCAAACTGTAATTTTGGACTTTTTTCATTAAGGTAAGAAATATTCAACTTCTCCATGAAATAAATGATAGGCAGGCTTCAATTCACTGCTCCATTGAAACCAAGAGATCTGCAGCCATCAGGCACTTTATTAACTCTACTTTCAGATGCAGAATCATTGATTCCCATGGGAATGCCCATAGGGTAACTTGTTTTAAGGTTCAGAGCCCCAGGAACTACAACAGTGGAACTTCTAAACTGTCCCTCTTGGCTTCTGTGCTGTTCTTCTTGCTCAGGACTTTACAGCTTATTATTCAGGCACTTTACTCAGAATTTCCCCTTTGTTTTTTTTTTTTACTAAATGTGACAATATAGGAAATTGATTTGAGCATGTATGGCAGGATTCTCTATCCTTTCTATCTGTTTCTGTGTTCCAGCATGAACACTAGTGAACACAAATTCTGACTTCGTTCTTGCATGCTCTGCTGATACAGAAGCCTTTTAAAATATGATTTGTTCTTGTTTTAAGTACATTAGTGCACAGTGAAAGAACAGTCTAAATGAAAGTGGGTCACAACCATGGTAAGCACGTCTTTGGCAGAGTTTAGGACATGGGATACTTCTGCAGGCTTGTTTGTCTGGCTTTTCTGGTTTGATTGGGGGCAGCTGAGTTCAGATGTGCATTTGTCTCTGCACATCCCTATTTCTCTCTCTTGCTCTCAAATCCTGTGCCCATCCCCATCCCAAGCCTTTCACCAGCCTTCCCAATGCTACTGCAGTTGGTCACCACCTTTGTCAGGAAGAGCCTAAATTGCTCAGCACCAGCATTTGGCCACTGAAGTTGGAGCTCTCTGTACTGCCCCATGCTGCTGTCTGGCCTGTCCCTGACAGCACCATGACACAGCAGTGGATGCCACTGCTCCAGGAGGAGGTCAAACACCTCGGCTGGTTTAGAAGCAGACAGCTGCCCAGTTGTGCCAAGGAGTTTGATGTCCAAAGACTCCAGTTTCTGGCTTCTTGTATGTTTTGTTTTGTAGCCACTCACCACCCTAATTGCAGCACTTGTTTGGTGCATACTTTGACAATTGTATTTTTTCCCATTGGCTGCACAGAAAGAGCAATGCATGAATCCATGAGAACAGCAGAGCTGACTCTTCTCACACCTTTCAGATGCCTCCTTCTCTTTTCCCAAAACTGAGAGCAGAGTACTGCCTCCACACTCTGCCCCAAACTGCTGTTCGATGTAAAGACAGAAATGGAGCAACCTCTCAGCACAGCAAAAAAAGCTCTTCTCCTTCCTGCAAGATCCAGCCCACTGCTCTGGGCTCCAAGGTATAAAAACAAGTTCCTTCCCCTGAGGAACCAAAATTCCCCAATGACCAGCAGCATTTCTCCTTATCTACAAACCGCTGCTCTGCTTTAACAGTGTCTGTGATAAGCAATAGCCACCTTCCCTAGATCCATGGGAAGAGCATCTTCTACAACCATGCAATGCAGGTGCAGCAACAGCTTTGATCCAGGCAGGCAGAGCTACAGCAAAGTGGCCAAAGAGGTTCATTCCCCTGTGAATTGTTGCTTCTCTTTGCATCTTTATCACATTCCTGGATGCAAGCCATGTTCCTG
This sequence comes from Buphagus erythrorhynchus, assembly GCA_013400855.1. Classification (NCBI taxonomy): domain Eukaryota; kingdom Metazoa; phylum Chordata; class Aves; order Passeriformes; family Sturnidae; genus Buphagus; species Buphagus erythrorhynchus. The sequence goes on along the minus strand of VZTT01009886.1, from coordinate 46,147 downwards.
CAGCTTCTTCACCCTTGATTTTACAAGAGGAGGGAAATGGAAAAACAGCTGCAATATCCTTGGCAGAAGCTACTTTACAGTAGCTCTGAAATTAAAGTATCTCCGTGAGATGGCTGAACCCCTCTGCTGTTGCTCTGGAAGCAGCCAAATTAAATTCTCACAGGGTTTAGCTGATGATTCCTCCTGAAATTGTCAGCTAGAGTGAATGTGGGACTGGAGGAGCACTAGTGGGGCTTCCTAGGAATCCTTTGACCAGGGAAGCAAACCAGCACAGGGAAGCAAACAGCAGGTCTCACATCTCGAGAGAGAGACAGTGTCTACACCACTCCATCTTGTGACCAATGCCACCAAGTGCTGACAAGGTCTGAGCTGAAAAATCCCAATTGTGTTCAGCAAAGGGAGTCTCAGTGAACTGTTTTGCTCCAACTCTGCTCCCTGGCTTTTTCAGGTTCCTGCCAGGCTGCAGCAATGAGCTCTGTGTGTGTGTGCACTAAAATTACTTAAGTGATGTCAGTGAAGCAGGATAGAATCAGCAGAGCTGAAAACAGGACAATAAGGCACAAATAATACCCAGTGCATCCTTGAAAATATCCTAATTCCTTCTCTTTTTCCACAGCTCCCATAGCACAACCCTTCCTTCCACTACCCATCTGTCTTTCATGATACCCAGACTGAAAACACTGGTTCGTTTCCATCTATACCATGTGCCATCTCTCTCAATTGAATAGAGCAGGGTATCAATGGCTTATCTGACAGAGCTATTTGACACTGAAAGGCCTGGAAGAGATTTGTTGTGCAGGACTATTTTCATTCCTCACCTCCTTGCTCAGGCTTGGGAAGCTGGAAGGATGGTACACCAGAATGAAGATGTGCAGGGAAAATAAAGTAACAGAGTTCTCTTGAGGACAAAACACAACAGACAGCAACCTTAAGGGACTATTCATAAAGTAGAATAATATTTACCACTGCAGTCAATGCAACTCTGGTCAGAAAAGGCTGATTTTCCAACCTGTCAGAGTTTCTGAGAAGAGTCTGTATGAGGCACAAGCTACTTTATTTCAGTTTGGTAGTAGTTACTCAGCTCATAGCCTTAGCAGGTGCTATTTTATGCTTCACTTCAGATGAACCCCAATTCACTTTACATGTCAGTGTGATTTCTTTGCCCTTAGACAAAGTTAGATAATTCTGGAGGATGCTCTGTAAGCAGAATCCTTCAGACGATGGCATTGGGAGCTTAACCAGTACCAGTTTACTCAGGCAGCCAAAGATGGTGTTGGCTTGAGCACTTCAGTGCAGGGCTTCACACAAAATAAACGCTCAAAATTAACTCAACTTCACTGTAGAGGTGATTCTTGCATTCGAGTCAAACCTTCTCTAAAGCTGTGGTGCAGACACAAGGCAGACCCTGCAGAAAGAGCAGCTCTGTGTCTGCTCTACTTTGCATCTGCAATTGTTACTGAGGTTTTTTTTATTTTCAATTTCTGTGATATTTATTGGCTTTATGAGACATTTTCAAAGCAGCGAATCAAACTATCCTTTTCTGGGGAAGTAAATCTCCCAGAGCTTAATTCATCATTTTGAAGTAATACAAAGCTTACATTTTTCTTTGCTGGAGCTGCATACGAAGTATTCAAGCATAAATAAAGAAAATATAAATAAAGCAGTCCTGAATCTATTTCACTATGTTATTAAAATTCCATTGTTTGTTCTGCGGGAAAAGACCTCCCAAAATGACAGTGGTAATCTGGGTAAAAAGCAGATTGTTGCCAAAGGGTTCAGCTCTTAAAGGGGGGAAGCATTTTAAAAACTGCCAAGGAAAATATTTTCATTCATGAGTTCACCCAGCCTAAACATGCACCTAATCCTCCCAAACTGACAGTTCAAAAAGGCAACCACAGCTGAGACAGGCAAAGTGTTCAGTTCAAAGGCAAAAAAAAAGGACCTGAGGATTATTAGCATTATCACTTTATCACGAAATGACCATCGGCTCTGGAAGTGCAGAGCTGCACCTCCCCTTCCCAAACCCAGGGTCTTAGTCACGTCACATTGCTTAAAGGGCAGCAACGCTTTCCTTGGTGATTCACGGCAGCAAGGAGAGAGTCTTCAGAGGGGTCGGGACTTGCTCCCATTTGCAAATTTAAAGATTGACACAAATGGAGGTGAAGTGCCCTTCAGAACTGGAGTAAGTGAGGAATCTCAAATAGTGCTGCTGCTCAAGGATCCCCTCTTCCTGAAATACTCATTGCACAGACTGAAACAGAAAAAATTTCCACAGTTACTAGATATGTAAATCTTAGCATATTTTGTAAAAAAAAAAAAACCCTCATATTTCTCTATTCTACAACTATTAGTTTAAGAATATATGTCTTGACCAAGGCTGCAAGAAACAGCAGTAGCAGAGCTGGGAAGTGAATAACCAGACTCTAAAAAAAGCCTACAGCAACTTTAAGGTGGGAGTCTCTTGGAAACATGAAAGAAATTGAGAAGATTCCCAGGAAATTGAGAAGATTCATCTCCTTTGTTTGTCTGGTGGTTCCTTGACAGTTGGGTTTGGTTTTATGTTTCTTCCCCCAATATTCAGCCTTGCCAGCTCGGTGTGAAACTATAAGCTCTCCCACCAATCAGCCCATTTCTCATTCATTTTGCAGATATTAAAACTGAGGTGCAAGTTAGCCCAAGTGACACAGACTAAGAGGTCTCACAGATGCTGAGTTCCCACAAACTCTGCAAAAATGGGCATAAAAGACTTTAGAACATGAGGAAAGACAGAAGTGTGAGCCTAGTTATATTCTAAGATACCAGAATATCTGCATGAGAAGTTGTTGAATGACCCAAGTGGTAGGGAAAAAAATAAGAACATTTTGAGTTAGGTACAGATCAAACCAATGAAGAAAGGCAAAAGCTGATTTCAGAAGTTGACTTAAAAAGTCTCCTTGTCCCCTAAACTATTTGGTGCTGAAATCCACAATCACTTGGCCTTGCAGCAGAGATTCAAGGGATGGGAGATCCAAGGCAAGCGAGAAATGATTTTCAGTCAGGGGGTACCACTGTCTCTCCTCCACCCCCTACCAACAGCCACTTCTCATGGCACAGGGGACAAAAGCAGCCAAGGACATGCACTGGAGCTGAGCTGCTCCAGCTCATTCTCTGGTTATGGTCCCACCACAGCTCCCCAGTGCTCCAGCTGAGGACCCCACGTGCTCAGCAGCCAGCAGAGGGGCAGAAGAGCAGGAGCAACTTTTATCAGCAAAATATTGCCATTTCTAACTTGTAAAATTGATCATAGCAGCAGAAACATTTCCCTGTCCAGCTGAGGGAGGAGCAACTCCCTCAAAACTGCTCCATGCCATGAAGGTGCCCTCCAGGTCCCACACCTTGGATGTGCACTATGAAGTACTGCTGTAAAGCAAACAGCCACGCAAAAGCAACTGCAGCAATATGTGAGTGGCCAGCTGTAGGCTGCTTTTCTTGGCATTTATCCTCAGCTGAAGATTTCCTTAAAAATCCTTCCCAAGTTTAAACGACAACAATGCATGCTTTAAATATTGGCAAACATTTTAAATGGCTGGCAAACCCACAAAGCTGCCAGTCGAGCCACAGCTGTGGCTCTGGTCTGTGATGGGCTGCCGGACTGCAGGAGCACCCTCAGGGCTCAGCAGTCTCATCTGCTTCTAGAAATAAAGAAGGAAAAAGTGAGTGAACATTTTCAGCAGGGTTTTTGCTGCAGTGTCTCCATCACTCCCTGCCTTCCCCAGCACAGACTGGACTTGGGTTTTCCTTCAGCCCCTCTGTGGGATCCCTGTGGGGACACCTTGATGGCACCAGGATCCACCTGCAATGAGAATCACCAGGAAAATGAGGTGACTGCTGGACAACACATTATTCTGTACCCTTAATTTGGCAAAATATTGCACATTAATCCTTTTGAAAAACAGCAGTATCTCACCTGAAACCTGAGTCCTGTGAAAAAAGCTTTTTCCTCTAGGAGAGGATGATGATGCTCAGGGTTTGTTTGAATGCCATCTCTCCTTTGTCTCCTGTGAACTCAAGCACTGAGCCAAGAGCTTTGCTCATGTATGGCTGAGCACAACACTCATGAAACTCAAGGAGAAGATTCCCATTGACAGTGACAACCTAGCAGATCCCGAGACAAAAGCACATTAATGAACCTGATGCCATCTTACTCCAATAAATATCCATTTTTGGTGCTGAACCCCAACCAATTTCTCTGGTTTATATCTTGAAAAAAAAAGTCCTGACCAAGGAGCAAACATTTAACAAGACTGATCTACCCAGCTTCAAACTTCTTCAACTGCTGTGTTACAATGTGAGTTTAGCAGAGGCAATTACTTTCCTCCCTTGTGAGCCTTGGTGTTCTTTTACTTATTTTATTTGCATATATTAAATACTTGTATAAATTAAATGTTTATGGAAAAATATCTCAAAAAAAACTGTAACCACAACACCATGGCTGAGAGCCTTATGGATAAGAGCAGCTGGTTGTAAGATACCTGAGTAACCAGGTACCTAACTGTTCATCCCTCTGGAGCTTTTAAAGAGCCAGGTGAATATTTGCATGTGCTGAATGTTTATTTTGTTTGAAAACATACTTGAAATATCCTGCCAAGCATGCCAAATGCTGTCAGGCAGCTCCAGCCTGTAAAGAGCTCAGTGTGCTTAGATCTCTGTTGAGGCTTTTTTTGAGATGCACTCGCTCCCAGAAGGAGAAGCATCAACCACTTGGATCCAGGATCATTCCCTGAGGTATCTAGCTAGCACTGGCCAGTGTTTCTGGGATTCTTAATTGTAGGGTCTCAGACACACACACACACACACACACTCAGATTTGGCTGGGGCAAGCTGAAGAGCATCACCCAGTTTACCCAGGAATACAATCTCTTAACAGCAAAATTACATTCAAGGTGCTGCTGATACGAAGGCATGCACAAAATACACACATTGCTCCCCAGCTCAAGACCTTAAGCCTCTTATTATGCAATTGCTTGGGGGTTTTACCCTATTTGAAAGTTAATTCAGATGACAACAGGATTAGCCACTGTAAAGTTCCTTAACCTCATGATGGGCGACTGCTTGGCAAGATTCCTGTTCTCACCAGTCACACTTGATACAGATTAATGCTATTTTGACTGCCTTTATGGTTTAACAGTATATTATGATTGTATCAGATCATCTGTCACCCAAGACAAGTTGTAACAAGGGAATATTTAGATAAGCAACCCACAGAACACCACCAAAGTGTGGTGTGATTTGGTGAACTCTAGGGCAGGTTTATGGTGAAGTTACCACAAGATAAACAGATGGGAATGCAGCATCCTCTGCTAGATCTTGGGACTTGATTAGAGTCATGTCAGTACAGAACTGCTGAACTGAGCTCAGTGTTAACTTTCATGCATTAGTTTTATCTTCCTTCACGTAGGCTTGTGGTTACTAGCATTTGGCAAATCAATTATCAATAAACAGTATTTTCAAACAATATGGACAACCAGATTACCTGTGTTCTAGAAAAAAAATAGAGCAGTAAATGGGAAACTTAGCTTCCTTCATGTTCTTTGAATAGTTTTATAACATTGTACAGAAGACCAGAGCTGTCTATTCACAGATTTGAGGAAGTTCAGAAGAAGAGAAGCACGAGGATAAAAAGGAGCTTCATAGGTCTGGCTTGGGTTCACAAGATTTCCTATTAATTTCCTATTAATTTGGGTCAATTGCTCTGAGCCTCAGATTTCCACTGTAACTGTTTTCAGTTTAACTTACTAACTGCAGAGCAAAACCAACCCTTCCTGTTCTATTCAGGCAATGCACAAACAGCAGGATTTCACCTGGCCCCTCACTGTTGCTGTAATGCAACTCATAGTAATTGCAATATGACTGAGTCAAATAATCTGTGAATGCATATTCTGTCAAACCTGATTTTATTGCCTATTAAATTCCACAAGACTTCAGAGCAGGCCCATACTGTGTGACTATTTTTCCTTCCCATGCATCACTGCTCCTGTCAGGAAGCAGGATATCATGGACATCCTTTCTATGGGGTGTCCAGAGCATTTGGGATTGACTGTAGTGCGACAGAGCTTGGAGGGATCACAGATTTGAGCACTAGTGCCAGGTCCTTCTCAGATCCTTGGCAAACTTGACACTCACATCCACACACAGGAATCCACATTTCAAAGAAATGACAGTAATTTTTTTCCTTCCCTTTCCATGTCTCCACTTTCCTGACCTGGCAAGACATTTTGGCAAGAACAGAGGTAACCAGAGAGAGCCCAGAAATATTGAGATCGGCATCATTATGATCACAGGCTCTCACCAATGCCACCAAAAAATCACTCCAAAAAAAGACTTGTGCCTCCCAAAGTAAAAAAGAACTTTTAGCATCTTCATACTCTTAGTGTGTCTCTGTAATTTCTATGACTTAAGTCACTTCAAGGACTCTTTATTTGCACAGACTCTTGCAGTAGTTATTAATGTTTAGAGTTGAGATGGGAATTGAGTGCTGGCAATAGAGCTGAAGATAATTGTGAGAGCTGCTGCTGAAAGCATGTCTAGCTCATGACTCTTATTGGCCATCATTTCTACCTCATCACAAAGGTATGCTGAAATCTCGGAACCTCTCAGCAACAGGTTTCATGGAGCCAGTAACATTTTTCCACATGTGACTGTTGAGGTCATTTATGACCTGCAGGTTAAAACCTGCTGCAGTGACTGCAGGGTTGCTCAGGCTCACCTTCAGACAGACACCCTGAGCCTGTCCCAAGCAGTCTGCCCTTGAAATCCAACTCGGCAGCTGTGGATGTCCAGCAGTGTTTTGGCTCTTACTTCAACCAGTGCATGGCTCAGCCATCCTGTTGGATCAGTTACTGCTGTGATTAAAGGCAATGCCCAATGCAGATGTCATTTCCATAGATCAGGTCACGCTGGGGCTGCTGTGGTTGGCATCAGCTGTGCAGCACCAGCACCCCTGGTGCAGGGACAGTGGTGTTCAGTTGAGGTGGGACCAGGATCAGCACATTAAGGGTGGAAACCCTTGGGACCGTTAAGGCTCTCTGGTGTCTCCCAGGACTTAGGGATGACAACAGGGCAGCAATTTTTGGATATATTTACAAAAAATTCCTATCTCAAAAGCACCTACTTGGTCTCCTGTCATGGCATGCATGATAGTGAGGGATCTGAAGGTCATTTTCCAAGTGAAGAAAGTAACACACTGTGATTTTTACAGTGGAGATTTATTTCAATTCATAGACTGAAACTGCTCCCGTAACTCAAAAGAAATTGCACAGAGGGAAAAAAAAAGAGGTGTGTTTTTTTTATGCTCACAAAATTGAAAGAAATAAAAGTCACTGTTTTCTGAGATGCGATCCAAAAGAGTGAGAAGAGTGAGTTGATTATTTTCAAGTTTTTTATGGGGTTTAGGTTTTGGATTCTATTCACTAAAAGTATTCAAATGCTTCTGAGAATGACATTGTTTTCCCCACTAAGAAAAAAATCAATTAAAAATTTAGATGAGTTGCAGATGCAAGAAAGTAACTGGATGGGAGATGACAGCAGGCCAAAGTCAGAATGGCTCATTTCCCTCTCCAGCCTGGGCTCCTGCTCTACAGCAGCTATAGACTTCAGACCAAGGTGAACAATTTCCCTCACAAAACTGCCACCATCCTCACTTGTACTACAGAGAAAACATGGATATCTCTGCTGGGGCTTGTCAGGACACCAAGACTGGACTGCAGAGCTGGACATAACCCAGACAGGTTCCCTCAAACTTCTTTTGAAGGTGCTTGTAGAAGATGGTTGGTCTTTCCCTTGCATGGAGGTACAAATAAGTCTGGGTAGCTTTTCTCTACTTTTTAAGGGATCATATATAGTAATGAACAAAACACTCAGCAACCCACCAGACCTCCTGCTAAGCAGGAGTCTGTAGGCTAGGCTATTAAAATAAATGAGAAATCACCACTGGTCACAGCATAAGCAGGATTTGCCCAGGTCTGAATGACATGAAGAAAAATGGAGATAAAATACAGTCAGGTATATTAAAGTGAGGCTGTTTAAACAGTGGTTTTCCTGGTGATGCCTATTCAGTCCTTTACCTTCTAACATACTGATTTTCTTTTCTCACAGAATGAGTACAGGTTGAGGCCATTTACATCAAACTCCTTCCCCAAACCTGACACTGGTAATTATTCCAAATAACAAGATTTGACAGGAGCCTGAAGAAGTGGCACTTAACTCCACTATAGCATTATGTCTTTTTTTCCTTTTCTTAATCCCCTTCCTAAAAGCAGAAAAACGATATGGCACTCAGGTAGAGAGGAGTGACTGAAAATATAATGCTAAATATAAAAATGTAGCTGCCATTATCATTTGACTCTGCTTGCAAACAAGACTACAATTATGCACACTTGGACTTCACCAATGGTCCCTTAGTCCTCTGCACTCAGGTCCCTGATTCCTCTGCTCAACCTCTGCCTGTGGACTGCACAGAGTACGGAGATGTTGAGTCCTGCAGGCTTCCTGGAAATCTGAAGATGAAGCTGAGTCACTCATTCTTATTCCTACAGTACCAGATTTGCAACTCACAAACAAGTTTTTGTCTTCATTATGGTCACGCCTATGCGCCAAAAGATGAGGCAGCAGGGAAGGGTACCAGTCTGGCTGAACAGAGAGGTAGGACCCCCCCAGCTGGCAGCAAGTCTCCATCCATGCCATGGGAGGGTGTCCTGGGAAGGGCTGGGAATGCTCAGCCATTTCCAGGGCCTCCAAGGCAATGGTTCATTCCAGCACCACTGACTTTTCTGCGGGAGCACCACAGTATTGGGGTACTATTACAGCAGCAAATTGGCCCATTAAGCCTCAGGAATAATGACTGCTGTTGGTAATTACACCTAATCCACTAATGAGCTATTGTTTGCTTCCAGCATTAAGGTAAGCTTAATGATGTGAAAAAAAAGCAAAATAGACTTGCCTCAAAACTGCTAAACCAACTTAATTGAACAGATGCTTGCTTAGCACCTGCATTGTCATGCTGATTCATAGAGAATTGTTTTAATTGCAAGATGATCCTCAGTGGATCATGTTTCCTTCACCTTAGGGTAGGTTCAGAAGCCAGAGTTGGATTCAGAAGTCAGGAATTGATTCATTTGATAGCATTAGTATGAAGGTTTAGCACATGCAATGTGGCTTTTCATCTAAGCTGGCCAGCACATGGATGATAAGGCTCAACAGCAGAGAAAAAGCTCTGCAGCAATAATAGGAGAACATTAAAATGCCCTAATAGGAACTGCAAAATTGAAACCAAGTGTTGTACAACTTAATTTCTGTCCTGTATGAATTATATACTTATTAAGTAAAAGAAATGCTAAATGAAATTTATAAATTATTACAACAGCACTTGTGTAAAACAAAGTTGTGCTTTGTAAACTTTTGAATGCCAAGATTGATGGTTTTCATGGCTTTCCCAAGATCTTGCAAATTTGGCCAGGCTGCTATTTTTGCAAAACTTAGTCAGTGAATTTATTACTTACACAGCCAAATCAGTGCAGTTCATTACTAACTTAAGAACTGCAAACATGTTATGAATTAGGTGAAAACAGCTTTTCCTAGAAAGATGAGACATTTATGCTTTTTAAACATAACCTTTTCTTACAGAAAACCACAACAAATTCAAGGTCAAACATCAATATTCCTTTTTCTGTCCCAAACTGCTATGCTAAAAATTATTCTATCAACACAGGCAAGACGACACTCTGCTTCTCCTTCCCTTAATTTATATACATTAAAACTTAATGCTGCTATTTTCCTTCAAATACTGTGCCATTGAGGATATTGCTCTTGAATAAAATGTTCATGTTGTATCTGCAGCAATTCTTCAACTGCTGGCTTTGAAATGTCATGGCAAAGTGTAAAGAGGAAGGAAAAACTGCATAAAATACCCAGGACTTACCTTAAGGGAGTGTAAAAAAACCCCTTGAATAGTCTTTGTACCCTCTTTGTTGCCAGAATTCTTATTTTTCTTATTGGTTGAAATATATTTTTTTCTTCATAGCATTACAAAAATAAGCAAATTTTATGTGCAAGATAACTCAGAAGACTGCCGTGGTTGAGATTAAAATACTTTGGGGGGACATTGCGTGCCCATTTCCCAACCTGATATAGCACTAGGTTTCTTACAGAGCATAATTCATGAAATAAGTTGCATGAACATGCTTTCCTCTTTTCCATGGGTTTGGAAACTTCAAATAACCTTTGCAATATTCTTGAGCTTCCTAGGGAGAATACTTATGTTACACACCCAAATAATAATTCATATTCTTCAGAAGCAGTGTGGTAGGCATATGGTTTGAATACTTGTCCCAGAAATGTCTCTGGTTTTTTCCATCTCTCCTCTCAGTTTTTGGCCACTACATGCCTAAACACTTGCAATTCCCAGCTTTCTTTCTGACACTATTTTCTCTTTATGGGCACTGGAGGAGTGGGAAGGGTTCCTCTGGGAAAGACAGCTGGGGAAAATCACTGAGAGCAAAAGGAGGATCAGCACTCTGCTGCTTATTCCACAGCTCTGCCAGAAGCAGCATCCCTTCAATTTGAGTATGATTTCTCCTGTGATGATGCAATTAAAGGTATTTTTCTTTGAATAAAACACCATGTCCTTATTGGGTGCTGAGGATGTCCCACCAGCAAAGTCAGCCAATAACTGGGACAGAGACCCGAGCGCTGAGCCTGGCAGAGGAAGGGTAGGAACTCTTCTGGGACCTTCAGACAGAAATGGCCATACCTGTGGAAATCACAATGCTTCTGCCATACTTATGGGAAAGGAGGTGAGAAGAGAGGCTCAGATCTTGAAAATGTGGTTACTGACCTGAAAAACTCAGCCCTCATTCCCAGCCAAAGGACCTCCCCAATGCCAGAGCTCAGTATCCCCCTCTGTACTTGTGCTTGGTGTGAAAACCAGTGCAAGACCATAAATGCATAGCTCACATGTCTACAAAACACTCATAGTCACAAGTGCTAAAATCTGCATTGTTAGAATCCAAATTCAAATCCCTTGATATTCTGTTATGTTTATACTTTCTTAGTGAACGGCCAACCAGAACAACATAATACAATTATAATTCTTTCTATCTTTCCCCACCATTTCCTATACAGGTGCTTTTTACCAGACCAGGAGGAAGAGTTTTGGGAGTTTCTGTTGTCATCCTTTAAGAACAAGAGAAAAAGAAATTGTTCCTGACAGAAGTGCAGGCTGGAAATAAAATGTTCTCAGGTAAGTACCCAGCTCATGACTTGGCATTTTCTTACAGGTGATGTTAAGCTCACTGCTGATAGCCATAGGAAATAGGAAAAATCCTACTCTTTGCCCTTTTTGAATCACTTGATGTCAACTCTTCCTGACGTCACCACCCAGTCTGATTATCAGCTTTAACTGGGACTGATCTGTCAGCTTCACTTAGGGATCCTGCAGTAGATTCCTATAACAAGAATTAATAATAACCCAAACAGTTTAGAAGTATGTGAAATACAAGATTTTGGGGTAGCAGAAGGCGAAAGACAATATTTCAGAAATTGTGCTCCTGTCATCTCTCTTATCCCCTGAAGCAGGCTTAGAAAGGGCTTTGCATGAAGGAGGCAGAGAGGGAGAACTGCTCTCCACAAACATCACTTCTATGAGCCTTTCAGACTCAGCTCCCAGCCCTCCCCTGCCCCGTGGCAGCATCCCACCACAGCTCCCGTGCGTAAACCTGACGTCAGACTTCAGAGCACTCAGACTTTCACTGAAAAACCAATTTACACATCCATCTTCCCAAAATTCCTTCCAAATCCCCAGTTAAGTGCTAAATGTCATAGGGTTGAAAATTTTGCCCAAAAGTTATTTATATGTCAAACATTCTGATGCAAAGTGTATCCCATGGTTGTGGAACCTTCTCTTCTCATTAAAACATTCCATGCCATAATAAATCTGTCTTGTAGGAGCTAATTTATGTCTGAGCAAACAATTTCCCATTTTTTTCAATAGTATAAATGCTTAGATTGCAACATTTTCCCCTCGCTGGAGGTTCTGAGTCTACATTTAGGGGCACAGCAATCTCACTAACACATTTTCAGGTATATTGCTTTCACTGCAGCTTGCTGGCCATGCCAGTGCGCTCCTCAGCCCCTGCTGAACCCTTTTTTGGTTGTACATCTATCCCATCCATGGCAGACAGACATGACCATCACAGAAAGAAAGATTACATTTATGGAGTTGGCAAAGCAAAGGAACATATTTTCATGCAGCTGCTTAGAAAGGCAATTGTGTTCTTTCATACAAGCTGTGAGAATGAAAGCAAAAAGGAAGGAGTGGCCAAGGTTTTTTCAAGGAAACAGCAGCACTTTCTTCATCGAGCTCATTGAATTTTGCATGTAAGGGCTGAAGACTATGAACTCTGGTTGTAGCAGAATGCCCTGGATGAATTTTAGATGTGGACTAGTATGGCAACACTCCTTGTACCCCAAGGCAGAGCTAACGCTGTGGAAGGTATTCTTTGTTGGATGATGTGAAGCCTTCTAATAAGACTGTTCCTGCACTTAAAGGCAGTTTTCCTCATGCATGTTCACTTCCACACTCTCTTTGCTTGGGTCCCATGTACCCCAAACTGTAGGTCTCCTCTGGACCCTGTTTCATGCAGTTCTTGCTATGTTGTACCTTCATTCCCTATAAGAAAACAGCAGTTGGGCTCTTCCATGGCTTTGGTCAGTCATCCCAGCACATGACTGTTTTATACTAACAAAGAGGTTATTTTCTCAGACAACAGATCACAACCTCATTTTCCCTTTCTGAGGAGATTTCCCAACTAATAATACTTAACTATGAACAGAAAATTGTATGGGATTATCAAGGATTTTTAATTCATTAATTTGGATACATTTTATGTGCAGAATCACCATGTGTTCAAGCCAAGGCTGAGCTAGAACCACACAAATATTACACATCGCCTTGTTAATGCCAGCAAAGCTCTTTTTATTGCATAATTCTGCAGCCTGTCTGTAGTTTTTATTTCATTAATTTTCATCCTGATAATTGGAAGCAGCTTCTCTCCTTGCTTTTTTAGGATTTAATAAGCTACATAACTTCATGCCTCCCACTGAAGGGCTATAGGTCACTTTGCATTCTGGAGAGCTGCTACATCTTTCTCTTCTCTTTTACTCTCCAGCAACACAAGATAATGTTTATTGTCTTCCAGCAGAGATGTTTGTGCATTCATGACATGTCAGGCATGCAGACATGATCTTCTCTGCAGAGAAACACAAACTCCTGAGATGGGGAAGATTCTTGCAGAAGTGATAGTGGGACACAATCCTGGAAGAGCTCTGGAAGACCTGGATTCCTCTCCTTGCTATGCCCCTCAGCTATGAACTTGCAGTGGCATCTTGGGTCCCTCAAAAAGCCTTACAAAGTGACAGTAATACCTGGCTTGTTCCCCAGACAGTGATTTTTGCAAAGCAGTGATTTCAGCATCTACTAGAGAAATATTAGAGAAAGAAGTCAACAGAGATGGAAGTGTAAGTGTCTATCAGTTATGGAAAAAAAATTCTTCTGGCCTTGGGTACAAAAGCATATCCATGTATATGGAAAACCACAATATTGCATCATTTTTAGCTTCTCAAAATAATGACCAGCCAACCATGATTTTACATGTACTCAAAATGCCCTGGATAATTTGCCAGCTGAGGTAGGACACTGTCTTTTCATAATCCCTCGAGACTCAAAGGAGAAAGATGGCTTCATCCAACAGGAAAGTCAGCAGGAATTGCACTGAAATGGCTTTCCAAGCCACTAAATCGGTGGATTAAATGTTCATAAGCACGTTGTGTACCTTGAAATATCCTCAATGGCTATCAATCCACTTCACCTCATGTTTCCTTATTTTTCCTGATTTCTTCCTTGCAATTTGAGAGCAATTCAGAAATCCTGAGCACCATCACAGTGGGTGCTCATTTTAAAAATACTTATATTAAATTTGGAGAATTCTTAGTGTTTTAAGAGAAAAAATATTAAACACTTTTTTTCCCCGTGTTGTTGACAATTGCTCTTGGAGTTTTGTATTGTTTCGTTTCTAAGGGACTTTTAATTGCACATTTTCAACTGATTAAATGGGCCAAAAATGGCTTCTAAGACCCCAGAAAAATATTGTCCTAAAACAAAAATGAGCTCTATCTCCCTCTACCAGTTTGGCAGACACAAACTAGAGCTATGGAAAAGCTGCATGCGCATGTAAGGTTCAGCAATTGCACCATCTGAAATGCAATTATCTTGAGACCCTTTTCCAAGATTTTTTTNGCAGAGTCAGTGCTAAAAAGCATGTTTTTGAAGCAAAGTGCTAAGTGACCTAGAAAAGCACACAACAAACAGGGGTCTTGTCTATACAGGAGCTTTGCATTGTACTGTGGCCCATAGCTGTATATGGATCACATTGAATAGGAAGCTATTTACTTATTTCAGTACATAATTCCACCTAAGATTAGTCAACAGCCAGTGTAAATAGAAGCTTTATTATCATTTGTCACCTGAAAGAACGGCCTCAAAAGCTGTCATTTGAATTTGGAAGGCAAATGGTGCCCTGCACATGGAAATGAAAGCCCTTGTGTTTTCTGCCTACACGGCTCATATTTAGTTGTCATCTTTTTACATCAAGCTTAACACTGCTCTGCCCCGGGGGCACACTCTGCTCTGCGTTGTGGGGGGTGCCAGTGCACAAACCTGTTGGTGCAGCAAGCGCTCAGCCCCGAGTGGTGGGGCTGGTTAGAGACACCCACCCACAACGTGCCTGGCTTGGGAAGGCTTTCAAAGCATGTCTTCCCCCTTCTCTTCCTCCTCCTCTTCCACTCAACTCTCACTAGCCATTTCCGGAGATGGGGTGGGAATGGTCCTTGCTTTGGTTGGACCTACAAGCCCCTTTTCAACCAGTTAATGGGCTGCTCCCTGCAATAGGTTTTGTCCAGGTAGCAAAGACTCTGGGGCTCTCTGTCAGTCTTCTAAGTATATCCCAAAAAGTCATGGAACTCTAAGATGGAGTCTTGTTAAAAACACACCAGAGGAAACCCATTTTTTGGCGTGTGAAATCCCTGCTGGGTCATGTGGATGCTGTGCTTGGGGATTCTCAGCAGCTGTCACCACCAGTTGTCACCACCTAGTTCAGGGAGCCACACAAAGGAGCACGATGTGTACAAGGAAGGGCTGCCACAGGTTTATCCCTGCATTTGTTTTAAAATTCTGATTCATTGAGGGAAATTATCATCAAAAGAGGATACCAAGTTAAGCTGGTGTGATTTCTGCAGGAAGATAAATGTGCTAAAGTAGTAGAATGCCCTAAATAATTCCCTGAAATTGGAGGAGCTGCACATTTGCAACTGCATCACAGAAGGAACAGTAGCTACATTTGGGGAATATCCACACCCTTGTTTAATTTAGTTTTTATATTTCTTTTGGAAAAAAAAAAGTCACAACCCACAAGCTCAGTGCTTTTGGATTAATAACATATACTTGTCAGCAAACAGTACATTAGCTGGCTTTTGGCAGCTCATCAAAACACGTCATGGAATGGAGCTGCTGGTGTTTACAAAGCAAGGGAAGGGCAGGACATGCTGTATAACGGCTAGCAACCCATTCTCTAGTCCATACAAATGGGCTAAAAGGCTCAGATGAACTATGACATGAATAAGACAGAGGAAATATTTCTTCAGTTAGTCAAAATGGTTTATGGGCTGTGATTAATGAAACATCCACCCGCTTGTTTGTGTTAACAATAGCTGCATCCATCAAGCAGAGTGCAGGTTTCTAATTCAGGCTACTGGCACAGGCACTGCTTGGAAGGCGTCTCCTCCCCAAACCAGAGCAGTGTCGCAAGAGAGGGACATGGCCCATGTTGGCAAATGAGAAAACAGGCTGAAAATCCTTTCACAAAAGGATGAACAGGCTGTTAGTAAAGGCAGTCAGTGTATGCTTGACCAATTTGCCTGCAGATTTGCACAAGCAGGATCTACCCCATGACCATCATGTCCCACGTCCCCAGTCTGAGTGCTGAAGTTACATCACCGGTGTAAGGGTACCTCAAAAATAAGGAACAACAGCACACCATCATGCTCAGGGTGTTACCAAGCCTGGACAGAGAGAGTGGGTGTGTTTGATTGGATGACAGCATTCAATGCCAGTGTCTATGTTTCTCATACATCTCCTTGAGATGTAGAGCTCATGACTCGCCCATGTTGGTTATGCAGCTTTTAGAGCCAGCAGCTGCCCAGCTGTTTGGGTCCAGGAGAGCAAGCCAGACCCCAGCCCTGACATCAGTTCCTTGTCTGGCCTTGGGCAAGCTCTACAGCTCCTCCTCATTCATTCTCCATCTTAACAGCATTTGCTTACCCACCTCATAAGTACAGAGAGAGTTCGTTTATATTGTAGAGCCCTTTGAAGATGTAAATCCCTATGAAAATGTCAAGTGTCACTATTATTTTATACTTGGTTGGTATTTCAGATTGAATGAGAGCCTTAGTACATGTAAATTAAATGCATATTAGGAGGTTTCAATTTAAAACATAAGCCAGTTATTGCAGCCTGAAACATCTTGCTCAATTTAAGATAACTATATACGTAAAGCAGAAAAGACTGCCAAAAGCCAAAGATGAAAGGGGTTAGAATAACACCATGCACTGCAAAGGTGAGGAGGCAAAGGCAAGTAACCCTGAGGATCAGGCATGTAGTGGGATGGGAAAGCTTCCTTGCAGTGACTCAAATGTTTTATTAGCTTTATCCAGCAATAACATCCCAGCACACAGGGCTGTGCCATTCATCTGTGCACACCATAACCACGGAGGAGGCCAGGAGCAGAGGTGCTGGAGGTGTTGCCCTGAGGCGGAGAGGGCAATTTTACAGGAAACCTGCATTCCTGGAAAGGCAGGTTGGGCTGGGACATGCCTGTGCTGCTGCTGTCCCCACTCCATTGGATGTCAAACATTTGTTAAACATCTTTTCTTTGGTAAGTGCTGGGGGATTTTTGCTTTTAAAATGTTCAGTCACGACTGTGCATGCATGGTGGTGGTGGGGAATGGAAATGCTGCTGGAAAACTGGATGTGGCAAAAATTCTACTGCCAAAACAAGGGGAAGGTGTGGAATGGTTTGCAGCAGTTAGTATTTTTTTTAATATAAGTAGGTTGTAGACAATGCTCCTCCAAACAGGTCTCTGAAAATTATTGTTATTGTCCTTTTTTGAGATAGTGTCCCTTGTTGGTTTCTTAATTTATGTTGTATTTAAGAATGAGTTATATGTGTTGTCCAGGAAGTTACAGTGGCAGTTGGAGGGGCAGAACTGCATCTTCTGTTGCATAACATCTAGGGCAAGCCTTCTGCCAGCAGGCTTGATGGCCACAATAAAGATAAGCGGGAAGAAAAAAAAAAGAAAGAAAAAAAAATCTATGGCACTGATCATACAAAAAGTACTCTTTAATTTAAAAAACAAACAAACAACCAGACAAAACCAGAAAATGGCTTAAAAGGGCTCCAAAGAACAAACTTGTTGAGTGGCCAAGAGCTGGCAATTGGATATAAGCACCTCACTGAGAAGTTTGGGCGCTGTGGACAAGTGTTTGCCAGACATCTATGGGCCCAACGTACCCATAGTTTCCAAGTTATTTCTTTAGTTCTATTTTTCATTTTCCTATGGACAGCTACCATGCGTACAATGGCTTGCAAATTAATAAATCTTCATATAAATTATTTGTAGCATATATGAAATGGAGTTCTGAGCACCATGAAGTGTCCATCTCATTCTATTCAAATATTTTGGCAGAATCTTCTCCTTACAAGAGCAAGTTTGCTCTTGCCCTGTTTCATCCTAACAGCAGCTCTAAAAAGTCCCCTGCTCCTCAGAAAAGAAACACGGATATTCAAACGGCAACAGCAAAGGATTCAGCAGAGGCTCTGAATGGGGAGTGATGGTCACACAGTGTTACAATTTTATACAATAATTTGTCTCCCTTTAAGCTCTGAGGAGGAAAATTCCTCTTGAAAACACTTTTCTTCAGGAGCAAGTAGGAGATCTGGACCATGACTAAAGTCAATGAGCTCAGCAGCAACCTCTGCCCATGCAGGACCAGCCACGAGAGGCCTCTCCTTTTCCTGTTGTGATCTGGAAGATCCAATAAATTACCTGGTGCTACCTTTTCCCTGTGAAGTGCAGGACAACCAGGAGCCAGCCTGACACGAGGTGATAGCCATTGCTTCCCTCACTCCCTGCTGCTGCATTGAAGCATGCAGCTTATTTCTGCTGCTCTCCAAAACAGCCTCTCCTGCCCATGGAGATTTCAAAACTCAGGTCCTGGGTGGTGTGAAGGGCTGATCAGCCTTTTGGGTATGGGACAGCTTCTCTGCAGGGCAGCCCTGTTTGTGTTTCGAAAAGACAAAACTGTTGGAGGAGCAAGTCAACACATGAGCTGTTTTGCAGAAAGATCTCCTTCACCTTTGACTCTCATCTTCTGGGATGGCTTTTCAAGCAGTAGCTTTTATTCCACTCCCTCTCAGCTCTCACTTGTGTCTTAAAGAGTTTTCTCCTTTGCCCTCCTTTCTGTTTGCAAGCATGCAGTCTTTGGATGCACAGCAAGTGTTTTGATCTAAAATTCGAATACAGGGTACTTTGCTGGGAGGCATTCTAGCTGGGAAGAGCAAAACATAGAATTAAACCCTCCTTATTTTGAACTATATGATCTGGCATAAAAGTTTAATCCCTGTTTTTTGATGCACCTCTCCAAACTGGAATGGCTGCAAAAGAATTGCATTTCTTGATGGAAATCAAAGCTTTGCCTTTGGTTCCAGTCTAAAGTGATGCCAATTTTGGTTGTCTCTTTCCAAGAGAAAAATAAGGACAGAATAAAATTCTGAAAGCTAAGCCCCCTTATCTCTGGGATATGAGGCTGATGAGTGGCTTGGATGGGCTGCAATACAGAAGGAATGTCAGTCCTTGCTTCTTCTAGCCTTGGTAGGAAACTGCATCCTGCATTTGAAAAAAACTCCCCAGTAAAGTTTTCTAAGTGGGCATGTTCACGCAAAAACAATCGCAATTTGATGAAACAGAATTTTCCAACCCATCCCCCACAAACCCTATTTTATTGGATAGTTTCCACCTGTGTTTTGCATTGTGGATTAAGGAGGGTTTCTCTTCTCTGCCTCTGTATTTGTAATTCTAGAAGTCTGTCAACAGCCAAAGACAAATTTGCAGATAAATTCCCAGCTGAGCTGTAAGCAATTTTCATTTCAAATTAACCAAGTCCTTGACATGTTCCTCTGCCTAGCAAGAAAAACCAGGACATTTTGGACCAGCAGTTCAGCAGGTAGGCAGCAGCATGGCTGCAAAGGAGCAATTCCCAGTTTTCTTTAATGGAAGATTTTGGTATGACTCTCCTGAAATGAGGTAGAAGGGGGCACACTTACAGCTGCTTAGAAACATTGGCATTTAGAGGATAAATTGATGTTGTCAGCAAAGAAAGAATCACCATAAACAGATGTATTGGCTTTATCCAACAGCTGCAAAAATTAAGAGTTACAGACCATGTCCTTTATTGGATTTTTAGTCTATTGGGACATTTAGCACTTGGCTTTACTAACGAGATTGTGACAAGTGTTTCCAAATTATGCACAAGGCAGGACCTTTCTAAAGCATGCAGAAAAGGAGGAGTAGGGGGCAAAAAGAGAAAGTTTTTATCCTTATTCTGATCATCTGGAAAATAATAAAAAAAATCTTGTTGGATCAGAATTAGGAATTTTAATCCTTTGAAGTCAGTAATTCTCAAGAGGAAGTTAGATGCAAATAAAAATATCTGATTAAACTAGAAAATATACTGCCTTCTGTTTGCAGGAAGGGTATAATACATCTATAAGGTACATTTTTGCTGAGAACTTAAGATGGAGAAACAAAAGTTTTACTAACTTTTTAAGTAATAATTAACAATCCATAGCTAAGCCATGCAAGGGGATATTCTTTAGTCAGACCACTTAAAATAATATTCACTAAGTCCCTCTCTCCCACTGATGCAATTTGGTGTAGCCTCACTCAAGTGTTAATAAAAGTTTTGACCTTGGCAGTTTTTCTGATGATAAAAATATTACTTCTTTAGACTTGAAATCAATTTCTGTATATTCTTTTCACCCAGACATTCCATCTTTTCTCCAAGTTATGTGGCAGTTTGCATGCCTCTGAAGACAGCAATGAGACAGGATGCCCATGCTCCAGGCATTGATAATATAAACAGAACAGTCACTTTTACTTGTTTTCGTAAAAACATGAATTGACCCTTTTGCTGCTAATTCAGTGTTCTGTATTTAAGGAAGTATTCTCAATTACAGAATTTGTCTGTCAGCCCTCTTCTAATATAAAAGACAAGTACGTTTTTATCACTCTTGAAGTATTAAGTTGTTAAGTTCCTTAATATTTCCTCTGAAAAGTAGACTTGTTCAATGAGATTTCATCTGAAATGTCACGGTATTTGCATTTCAAAGATAAGTATGTTCCAAAAGCAGTTCTGGAGCAGGACTACCAGACCTAAGAGGGGTCTGGCTCAATGTTTTGAGCAAAGTAACAGTATTAACAGCTTCTCATGAGCAGTAGGTCTAGATCTGACCTCAGTTCCTTTAACAATAAACCACTTCAGATCTGCCTCCTTTTTGTAGTCTGTAAAACCCAGATTATATTTGCTTGTAGCAATGTCACAACACAAGTGGTGGAAAGAAGAAATAAAGTGAGAAAGGGACAAAAGTACCAAGATTTTGATGGAAACTGTGCCACTGGAGAAGAGGACACCACAAAAGGTTGATGGAGGAGCCAGAGTGAAGTCACATATAAATTTATCATTTGGCTGTAGTTTTCATTGAAATCAGGACACAATCCATGACAACGTGTTTCCACAGGAGCTGCTAAAGTTGTTTTTGATCTCAAGAGGTTTTTCAGCTCACAGACAGACAAATGCAGGCTCTGCTGTCTTTCTCCTGAAAAAACTCATCACCAAATGATGCAGAAAAGAATTCACAGTTCATAAATGAGGAAATTACTGTTTAGCAATGCACTATGGCAGTCACTTGGCCATGCTTATGACTTGGCCAAGGCTCACCAAGGAAGGATCAGGAACACCCATGTAAATGAGCAGATCAAAACTATCCCACCCTCCACGACTTCATGAAATTAGGTACATTCATGGTTTAATTTTTCCCAGAACCTGTAAATGCAGATTTATCAGGAGCTTCCATATCCATAGAGCAAATAAGTTCTCCCAAAAATGCTTTAATGTGAAATACCATATGGAAGTTGGAATCCTGTCAAATCCAAGTGTCTTGGATTATGATGCAAAGGGGGGAAGGTATGAAGTTCTTCACTAAGTTTGCAAAACGACATTATAATTATTTCCAAGCTCATAATTACTTTTGCTTTTTTGCATTTCCCAAGACCATCATGTCCACCAATTTTTTTCTCTACTTCCCTAAAGTCATGCTCCTCAGAGACCCTTCCTTTTGCCTCTTACAGTTTTGTTCAGCCCTGTAATAAAATTGCATATTTTCACATATATATATTTCACATAGCTGGGATATTTTTTGGGAGGGGAAGATTTGGAACAAGCACTTCATTATAATTTTAGCAGAACATGGCAATAACAACAAAGCAGGACAGCTGATACAAATCATCCATTTTATAATACAGATAATGCAAGGAAAAGAAACACATAACAGAAACCAGATATCTCAGTGGGGCTGCTACATGCCATCCATGGCCTGGCCATTTCAGCTCCTTCAAATGCTCCTCATATTTCTTGTTAGATTTTTAGGAAGAGTCTTGGGAGAGGTAGGGCTTCATATCCAGAAGTTGGTTCCAGACTGTGGAGGTTTTGCTAGCAGGTCAGTTTGGGAAAAAGAAATAGATGTATGCTGGTGATGAGCCGAGAGGGATTGGGGATTTGTGGGGAAATCAGTCCCAGGATTCAGGGTGGTGAAAATCAGCCACTGCCCTCTGTGCCATGGCCACATGTGATTGTGGCACTCCCATGAGATGGCAAGCTGACCTCAAACGGTGGCACTAAACTTATTTGGGATTTCAACCTGTGTTAGAGGCTCTCTGCAGCTGCTGCATTCATCTGGGGAGAGAATAAACTGGGGAGAGGCACAGCTGCCCCTTTGTCAGCGTGTGCCCCGGGGCTGTCACGGGACAGGCCGGGGCTGCCCTGCCCGGTGCTGCGGCCCGGGGCTGGGAGCCTCGGGGCTGGGAGCCTCGGGGCTGGGACCCTCGGGGCTGGGAGCCTCAGGGATGGGAGCCTCGGGGCTGGGAGCCTCGGGGATGGGAGCCTCGGGGCTGGGACCCTCGGGGCTGGGAGCCTCGGGGAGCTCACGGGCCCTGCAGCGCCGGGCAGGCCGGCGGGGCATCCACCCCGGCCGGGGCCACCAGCGTGCCGTGTCACCACAGGCTCCGAGCACACAAAGAGCTCCCACACACAGAGGAAAAATATCCTCCACACACCCTCAGTTAAACAGAGCTGGTTTGAAACACCACTGTGAAACATTTGTTTTCTTTTAAACTTGTTTTTCTTCCTTCCAAAGGTCACCTTAAGAGGATCCCAGGTACATTTTTTCCCCAGGCTGTTTTTGAGCCAGTATTGACTGATTGCCAAATCTCAGCGCTGCTGATTGCCGGTTTATAACACGCTGATAAAGCCGGCTTAAGCCGCCTGTGCCCCCCCACACCCAAATCGTCTCTGTCATCCCTCTGCCCCCACATCCCACCCAGCTCCCTGCCTGCATTCCCTCCATCCCTGACCCCGGGCAGCGCTGTCTGCGGCCGGGCACACCAAGCTGAGTGTCCGAGGATGAGCGTGGCTTTTGTCCCCAGCACGGGCACTGTCACCGCTGCAGCCCTGCACGCCCGGGCCAGGGGAGCTGCGCAGCTGAGTCCTCTGACAGCTCTTGGAGCAAACATTTTACCAAAAATATTTCCAGTGGGGTGAAAATAAATTAATGAGGGTGAGGAAAGCCGACAGTCTTTGTTTCTTTTCCATTTTCTAGCTGAAACATTTTAATGCTTTGTCTTTTTATTAATTTTTGTTATAGAATTTTTTTTTAATTGCTGCAGACAATTTTTTAAAGTCTGATATAAGCTGAAATATTTTGACTAATCTCAGTCAGGGCAAGTTTTTCTGAGTTGGTGAAAAACTGAATCTTTGAGAAGAAAGGAGGTTGTTTCTAAAATAAAAAACTTTTCTGTTTCTGGATAACCCAAGTTGTATGGATTTTGCCACTGAACAAAATTTTAAAATTAATTTCTTTTCCAAGTAAAACATAAAATCTTTCTCAATCCAAAGTCAAAATATTTTAAATTTTTGCTCATTTTTCTCTTTGTTTCAGAAAAACAAAGCCAGGGCTTTGGGTGACTGAGTTGAATGTCCTGGGGAAGACAGACATATTACTGCCCCAAAAGATTCTGTGTGATGTTACGGAGACATTGTCTTTCAAGTGAGACATAAAATCGCAGTCCAAGCTGATTGTAGGCACAGGGATTTTGTGGTAGTCATTTTGCCGCAATCTGGGCAATTAGTTAGAGGGTTATAGCCAAATTTCAGCTTCACTCTGCCTGCAGACGTTTCAGGCTATGTACACAAAGAAATTCTTCATTTCTGTAGTGTGGCTTCACACTGACCCATGTTATCCACGGGATTAGCTACCAACAGCTGCCAGACAGGATTTTTGTCCATGATGTATATTTTTGTATTGTCATTTTGTTGAGTTTATGAAAATATTTAGGACAAAATCCTGGCCCAAGTCAAATCACTGCTAAAATTTCCATGGACCTCACTAAAGGCAAGATTTTTCTCAGAGGATTAAAACAGAGGGGTGTTGAACTGTTAATAGTGGGAGAAAACTCTGAGCAAATAATTTCTTTCCCGTCCCTCAGCATCTTGTGCTATTCTGAAATGTGCTTGAGCACGTTGCAGTTTTCTCCCTATTTAATCATGATTTGAAGCTATTTCACAGCTCAGTTTGGACACTTTTTGCAGGGATTTGAGAGCAAAAGCCATTTTGGTTCATTTCATTAAGCACCTCAATTCAGGGATTTACTTTTAATCCTTGAACAAAAATATCTCTCGGAACCAAGTTTCTCCTGCAATGTTTGTCTTCATAAATTGTAAAAAAGAAACTCTTGCCAGGAATATTGACTGTTATTTACTTAATTTTCTATTTCCACGGGCTTTTTACCAGTGCTTCCATCCATTGCAGCCTGCCTGGGACTGGCCACAGGAGGGATTCAAACTGCACATTTGTTAAAAAATCAGAAAGCAGTTGCTCAAGCCTAAATAAAAGCATTAATTTATTGGCAGCACAGGAAGAAGAAAAGTTATTTGCTTGTTAAGGTCATTGTAGGAATTGAGATCTACTGAACAGCTATAATTACAACTAGAACAAATTATTATGCATTAACATTAGCACTGGTAAGATATAGATGGTTACTGCTGGGGCGGTCTGGGGCTTACCCCGGGATGTCGCAGGATTGCGTTTCTCATCACACCAAATTTAAATCGGGTGATGCTCAACCAAATTCCTCAATGAAAAATTAGTTTTCCCAGGTGCTCCTTCTTCTGTGAAAGAAGAAGTTGAAAAATGCCCCCTCTGTCCACCAGGTGGCACGAAGGGAAGCACCGCTGGAAGCCGGCTGGAATATTAACTCCTCGAATAATATCCTTGCTGGAGGAGATGGTGAGTGACAGACAGAAAATCCCACCAGCACCCACACCAGCGTTCGCCACCTGTCCTGGGAGAGGTGGCATTGGCACTGTGGGTGTGGGACATTCGTGCCTGTCTCCTCCAGTCAATGGTTAGACATACGGGCTTGCAGGAAGGGTTTGCTTTGAATGGGTGGTGAGAGAGGCTTTGGAAATCCCCACTGCTCTTCGGGGCACAGAATGGGTGTTGGGGACAAGAAGGGGACACTTGGGCCAGGGCACCCATGGAAGAGGGGGCGCAGAGATGGGGCAGTGATGGGGTGCAGAGCTGGGGGCAATGGTGGCTGATTTACTGCTTGGCCACAGAAAGGGAGTGATGTGAGAAATAAGGAGGGATTTGATACAGAGTATTTGTGCCCAAAGGAGAGGGAGTTGTGAAATCTTCCTGGGGTCATAGAGGAGTGCTGTTCTTAAACGTGGATGAAGGGGGCAGCTGATAGGGGGAGAAGGTTTCTGAGAAGAGCAGGAGCCTGCTGCAGGTAGCAAAATACAAATGAGCTATCAAAGTCAGAGAGGGAGGGGAGGAGTGTGTGGATTTTCCTGAACAGTGGGGTGGGGACAGGGGTGAAAAGAAGCGTGTCCCACGCTCAGCAGTGAAGGCTGCAGAGTGGATCCAGCTGCTGGGCTGCCCAGCCCAACTCAACTGGACTGGACTCCACAGTCCCTGGCCCTTGCCTCTGGCCAAGTGTGGGAGGTTTTAGCAGAGACACTAGAAGGTTTCTGCACCTTTGGTTATCTCAGATAGAGAAGGTCAAGTATGAGACAACAGTGCAAAGGTAGCAGGAGCATGGCAGTGAGATACAAAAGGGGCAGAAGGGCAGCAGGAAGGTTTTAACCTGGTCTCAGCCTTCAGCCTCAGAACAGGATGAAGCATGATACTGAGGACATACATGAGGAGCATTACCAGGCTGGTGGCCTTAAACCCCTACAAAAATTGGCTTTTGACTAGACTAAGGAGAATTAAATATTTGTATAAAGGAGAATATTTACTCTTCTCTACCATAGAGGTGACCAGTACCTTCAGAGCCCAAAAATGAGCCTGGGATTAGAAACCCCTCAGTGCTGAGCAGCTAAGTGTGGCCCTTTGTTCTTCCCTGACACGTCTTTGCTACCTGCCTGCTCTTCCCTTCAGCCTCAGAGCAGTTTTTGGGCACTGGGACCAGGACTGCTCAGAGCCATCCCTCCTCTCCCCACCCACCAGAGCCTGGCATTGCACAGGGCAACCACAACGATGCTTCGGCAAGTGCCCTGGCAAGGAGAGCTCAAGGAGGGCATTTTGGCAACCTGTGACATCCCCTGGAGAATCCCAGAACAAGTAGGGGATGCTAGAGCACGGTGGGGGGGCAGAGCTTAGGGGAGAGCAGGAGCAGAGGGGCAGTACAAGGGCAGCAGACAGCTCTGGGACAGGCAGCTGGAGCATGGAAGGGAAAATGCATTTTGGGATAAAAAATAAGCCAAGTGTGCACAGAAGAAGCTGACCTGACACATCTCTTGGGAAAATATCAATCCTGTATTTGCTGACCCCAGGGGTAAAGCTGAGCTTTGTGTCGGTGCCCCTCCATGGTACACATGGGATGTCGGAGAGAAATGTCAGGGAGGTGGATGGAGTAAAACAGTAGGAACTCATCGATTTCAAAGCCCATTGTATTAAAATATGTTTATATCTTGGTTCTTTATTAAATATAAGCAGTTTTCTACTTGTATACATTTCTACATCTTCAGTGCAATCTGCTTTGCATCAGGCATTGATATATTGGTATAGTATCTGAAATGTTAGCTCTCAGCGAATATAAATAGCATACTGATATTAAATCTGCTTTCAAAAATAGTTACAGGACAATAAATCTGAAGGACATGAAGGTTTTTAATCACCTCTACTTAGTTATTCAGGGATGAGCCAAAAAAGCAATCATTTAAATTAAAGAACCAGAAGAGACACAACAGAAAATTCTTGTGCACAATAATTGCTTTCTCTGCAAATATTTACTCCGAGGCTAAGAAAATATTATGGAATTTTACAAATATCTTTCTCCCTTACTTCTTCCAGCACTTTAAATATTGATCCAAAAGAAATCTTATTGAGGCTGGTGGGGTTTTTTTCTTTTTCTTTTCATTTTTTGTCCATTTCAAGAAATCCTAAATAATGGATCTGTGGGGGAAGTCTCACTGGGGATTAAGCAAGGACAGCTCATGGTACTTTGCTGGACCCCAGCCACTGGCAGCAGCTCCCTCTGTTGCTTTTGCCAGTATTGCAATTTTATTAAACACAGAGATGCTTTGACTGTCGAAGGACAGTGGAAGTGGCTTCTCTGAGGTAATTTTTGTTTGTGCCCATTAAAGATCTGAAAAATGAAATTCAGGGGAATACAGGTGAGTTGGAGAGATTCAAAGGGCTGAGGAAGGGGGGTCAGTGTTAGGGCAGGCAGGGACTGACAGAGAGAGACAGGATGTTCATATGAGGTACTATGTCTGCAAGAGAAATGGGGCAAAATAATGCACAAGCCACAAAATTAGGAGTGGGAAAGCGGCAGGGTCTGACAAGGTTGGTTTTGTGGCTGCAGGAAAAGGCTAGGGCAGTCTTTTTAAACAACCTCCTACAAGTTGCCTTAGGCCCTGCAAAGATTCAATATATTATTGAACTTAAGTCACTTAATAGCCATGTAGGACTCAATGGAGCTATTCATGTGAGTAAAGCATTGGTTTTAGCAGGTCTGCTTCCTAATCTGCAAAGCAGGGAGAGCACTACCTCGGGAGAGGGCTGCAGCAGCTATAAATGCTGGGGCAAGGCTGGGTATTGCCATCAATCATGTACCTCTATCAGCACCCATTAACCAAGTATCCCAGATACCCCAGCATCCTGACCAGAGCCAGCCCTCAGCTGTAACCCAAAATGTTCTTATCTTAGCCACTGATTTATCTTTGTTTTCTTTTTGAAATAAAACAAAATATGCTTTAACGATGCAGTATGATTAAGGAACAGAAATGTAAAATAGAGTTGCACACTGTCATAAATTCTGTCAATGTAATTGTTCAACTCTCTAAATTTAAAATAATGCAAAAGCAGGTGAAAAGAGTTGTAGAGAAGGCAAAAGCTCATTCTGAAATAAATTCAAAGCGTCACTTACTCTTTTCTCAAGAAGGTATAAGCCCTAATAAAATATAAGTGAGGCAGACAAAAATAATCTGCAAACACAGATCCCAGGTTTCCATTTATGGTAATCAGTTTTATTGAAAGTCAATTAATAAAAAGCTTCGGTTTAAATTAAATTAAGTATGAGTCCATCTCTATTTCCCAACAAAATGAGGTCCTTGAAAATTACCAAACATAGCTGCACACAAATTGCCTTTTCCCAAAGAGAGCTTCAGCATCTCAAAATATGTCCTGGATGAGAGCAGTCGTATCCAGACTGGGCACAGCTAATTGGTACCCTGGAGGGTTTTTACTCTTGGCATTTGAGAAATAATGAGAATCAAAACCATTAGTAGGCAGGGAAAAAGGGTGATAGAAATGCTAGTCTGCTTTTTTTCTGTCATGTTCATATTATGTTATCTCTGGGCAAGAATTCCCACTAATTTTCCTTCCAAAGTTTAGTAACTCTCTTAAATAGCTGTATGACAAATGCAGCTCTTCATTGAACAAAGTTTGTAAGAATTGCTCAGGCAGATAACTAGTGGAGATGATAAAAGAAGGAGTGGGAGGTACTCTGTGATAGATCACATCCTTTTTACTGGAAAAGGTTACACAGACATCACCCTAAAATAAAGACTGAGAAATGTGATTGGGGTGAGAAATGTGCTTATGTGTTTTTTTTGCTTTTTTTTTTTTTTTTTTTTTTTTTTTTTGTCATAGTAAGTATATTACACTCTTTCTATCTTCATAAAAACAAAAAAAAAAATGAAATGCATATGTGAATTTCTTCAGCCTTGGAGATGGGTGGCTGCTTAGCATCATGCTGGAAAGCAATCTGGAAGTCAGAATTGTACTTCTGTGGTTATCATCAAAACTAATCAAATGCTGGTATCCAAAAGTGTGAAACCCTTTCAGCAGGCAAATCAAAAAATGCACCAATTTTCAGAACCAACGCAGACCAAACAAGAAATTACAAACACATGTCTAGAAGCAGCTCCAGCTCCATGTATCTCAGCAAGAAAACGTTTCTGAGGTGTGGGACCCCCATCCTTCTTTCCCTGTGTACAGAGACATCCCTCAGACTTTCCCAGTCCTTCCTCTGAGACGACTGAGGTGATCACACTAATCCCAATAGGAGCAAAACATCAAGGAAAGGACTTGGAGAGAAGCACTGGGAGAGTGATGCAGAGAGGGAAGCAGGCTGGCTTCCCTGCTGACCAGAGGGCTCAAGCTGCCACCCCCTTTTCTATTTTACTTAGAGATTACTTCAGATTTTCAGAAGGATATTAGGGTTTGGCATTTTTCTGGGAATAAGTCTTTTAACTGACATTGTAACAAAAATTTCTCCTGGACCTAGAAAGATGTAGGGATGACAAATGGGTAGAAAAATATTGCCTGGTTGTGATTTTTCTGAGGGAGGAATACACTGCATTGCCTTACTTGAGTAGTTTTCATTGGTATGAAGCTTTACATCCCATTCGGAGAGCAGGCAAAATGTATACACAAACCAGGAGATGAAAAATTTCCAGGACTTATCCTCAAATTTCTTTAAAAATTCATTAATTCTCAGTGATGCTAATAACCCTACATTCTTCACCATTATCATACAAGAGAACAACTTTATGTATGTTTTTTTGCCTGGATAGTGAATAACTTCAGCAAGACAACCAAAAGCAATATCTCAAATTTCCCCAGCTTCACTGCACACCATGAGGTCGTGAATATAAGCCAGTAAGATTCCACTCTTTACCAGTGTCATGCAGAATACCTTAATGAGTTTTTCAAACCTAGGAATAAAAAGCACTGAGTGCCCCACACCCAGGATGAGCTGAGCAAGGGGAATCCTCTCTGCCAAACATGTCTTGCCCTCTATAGGTGCTTTTATTTTGATACCTAAAGACCAACTCAGGAGTAGATCCTGGATGTTTGGCACTATCATTTGTAAACCATTGAGAGATAGAGAGAGCAAATGAATAGACCTGCAGAAAATGGTGGAGAACTGGCACGAGTGAGCTGCAAGGGAGAGGATGTGATCAAGGGTGCAGACACCACCACAGACCCCAGCACAGCGGGGCAGGCACAGTGTCACATGAAACAGCCACATCTGCTTGCATTTCATTGCTGAAATGGTAAAGTTTGACTTTAGCTTGACCTTGCAATTCACAAGCTCCGGGGAAAAAGAAAAAAAAGAAAAGAAAAAAAAAAGAAAAAAAGAAAAAGAAGAAAAAAGTAACAGAAAGCAGCTAAAAAGCAAGCAGCAACTAAAACAGGCTGTAACCTCATGGTACAGGATGAATTAAAACCAAATGAGCTACTTTGCAGCAATATAAGCAGCATCTGGTGGGATTTTGCTGAGGATGCTGCGATATTTGAACTCCTTCTCTCCATAATACAAAATCCCTGAATCAATCTGTTTATACCAATGTTGCCTGAACATTTCAGGATTTATACCTGGAAGCCCTTTGAGAAAAAAACATTAAAAATCCTCTCTGTTGGCAATATGTGTCTTTTCAAAAGCAAGATTGAGACATACTTGTTTTTCAAACTTCCCCCCAGGAAACAGTTGTCAAATTCAAATTAAGAGTTACTCATCAGGACTCGTGACTCAGATCCTCACTGGAACATACCCACAGCTTGTTCCAGGGGATCTGGCCCACTGGGTGTCTCACATGGCTCGGGCAAGCAGCTTCTGGGACAGTATTTAATCAATGTCAAATTGCTGCTGGTGATGCTGGTCTCCAGGAGGCTGTGCTGCAGGCTGCTGTCCTGACTGGGATTGCCCCAACTTGTCCTACTGCCTCCCCACTTTTGGTGTAACCCAGAGCTCTGCAGACACGAGGCTACACTGAGGGGTTTGGATTTACCAAATACACTGGGACCAATAACACATTCACTTCCACACCACCCCCCTGGGTAATCAAGTCTTTTTTTGAGTGCATCACTATTTAGACAAGAGATCATTAAGTGTCATCAAGTGTGTCAGTGGGAGTGAAAGAGGAGAAGCTGTTGGCTTTACTCTAGTCCTAATGATAAATGTATTTCTCTCTGTGTATGAGCTACAGTGTGGCCCCAGAAAATGCACTGGAAATTCAAAACTTGTACAAAAAATTAGGCAATGTTTTAACTTCTTTCAGAAAAAGCTTAGCTGGTGAGCAAGCACTGGTGTATTTACAATGCCAGAACAAAAAAGTGGTGTCTGATGGTCCTTCTTCCTTGTTTTCCACAGTATTCCAAGGAAACAGTCAGGATAGTATCTCCTATGGAAAGTCTATTAATGACTTCAAACTATCCAGTCCTTTTCTAAAGGCAGAGTCAGTGCTACATATATGCTTTGAGGATCTTCCTCTCCTCATCCCTGCATATATCCTACAATCAAACAGTCCAATCTCTTCATAAGCCACATGTCAACAAGATGTTCCCTAAAGCCACTCTCAGCTCAGCCCACGGCAGCAACACCAGACCACCAGAGCTTCCTTCTTCCACGGTGCCAATATTTAACATCTGTGCAAGCTCCTGGCCCTGAAAAGGGTCATGAGAAAACTCAGCAAGATTTCAGCAGGACCAGGATGCCACCTACTGCTCTTGATCTTCACTTGGGTGCTCCCACATTAAAAGATAGGATAAGGAATCTCTTTTTCACACCTCTGAGGAGCCCAAGGCTGGCTGTGAGGACACAGGGAGCAGGAACAGGGCAGAAGTTCAGACCAAGGGGAAATACCAGATCATTGCTGCACAGCCTTTCACACAATGATCCCAATGCTCCTTTTCTTCTCTACACAAATATTTGTATGACCCTTTAGAGACATTTTCTTTGGGTGATCTGACTTTCATTAGAGATGCCAAAGCCTGTGGTGGCCTCTCATCACAGGTCACTGGTTAGAGGCACACGGCAGGCACGATGCTCTGGCATAGCAACCGGATCAGCCCAAGCTGTGACCTCAGTCCAGACATGGTTAATTCTCTCCCCTCTTGCCCTGACTTGCACTGCCTGAACTTTTGTTCATTCAGCTGATGATCTGTGTCATCCTTTATGCAAACAAGCATAAATTGACTAATTAATCTCTGGGGTAACCCCTCTGATTTCAGTGGAGCTGCAGTCAAAGTGGAACAGATCTTTAATGTACTCTGTTCCTGTAACACAGCCTCTGCCTTGTCCACTAGTCAACGTAGACCTGTAACTATATGGATTTGACTCTTAATCTTTTCTAGTCTCAGGAGATTCCAGTTGCTGAAAATCATGGATTTCACTTGGAAGCTACAACATCACCAAATCACCTTGCTGGAAAGCCAGGAAGGTTTTGGACCTGTGAACCAAAACCACTGCTGGGGCTGAGTGGCTCAGGGTTAATCAGCTTGCCACTGGGAAGCCAGAATTCCTGCAGTTTGGCTCTCATTCCCAGTGCTCAGCCACAGCAAAACTTGCTTGTGCAAAATGCCACATATGAACCTTTCTGCATCATTTCATATTTGAAACCAAAACACTCATCCAGGGCAAGACAGAATCCTTTCTGCAGCACAGAAGCAGACAGGTGAGAATGGGAAGCATCATCATGTGTTTAAATGGCTTCACGTGAAAATACATGTGAATTATGTATGAATTTCAAATCACAGTCAGAATCTTCTCCATCTTTAAACAGCTTTACTGTTTTTCCCCATCCTCTATCCCTTAACTTTCTTCTCAGCTATATGCAGCTGAAGGTTTTGTGAAAGCTATTGTGAAAGACCAAACAATAGATCCAAGTCTTGGCCAGGAATTTGAAGGTTTCCCTTTTTTCAGAATGAAAAAGACAAGTTGTGGTTGACAGCTGTCCATAAAAATTGTAATATACAAATCGTATAATATAAACTAAAGAGAGACCAAAAGTACCACAGAAAAAAAAGAAAAATGAGCTTGTTAGAACAGTCTGTATTACAGCTGTTTCCCTTGACAGTTTTCTGTACCCTAATACACTCAACAAATTGGCAACCTGTCCTTATATATTTGCATCAGGATTCCCTTAAGGGAAATGTCTATATTATTCTCTTTTGGATAAAGGAAGCAGTTTGATGTGACAGGTAGGTCAAGTGTTTCTTTAATAAAGCATATGGGTCGGAAGAAAGAAATAGGCTATTGTCAATGACTTGACAAATAGGTAGATATGCCCCCCTTGAGTATAGCCATGGAAAGCTAGCCCTTGTTATTTTGATTTAACCACTTGGCTGCTGAATACATCTTTTCCCAAAGTACAGCATCCTCAAGAAAGGTCACACCAGAGATTATTTTATAGTCTGTAGTGAGGTGTTAACTCAGTTTGGATTTTAGTTACACAGAACAAGCCTGGACAAAAGTTGGAAAATAGTAGAAAACTAATTTCTGTCTGATCCGGATATGTATTATATTTGTGTGTGATATGGGTGGACATTCAGTGTCACTTCACCGAAGTTTGTCATCTCAGTTCAACATCTTCCCTAGTGGCCCACATGGTGCTGCCCACTCTTTTCCATTCTAAGGGACCATGAACAGAAACCTGTCCCTGTGTGAGCAAGGAGCTGGATTTGCCCCTAACCTCAGACATTTGCACCTTTTGCACTTACAAAAACAGGCTAAAAATCCCCATACTTCTTATTTGACAGCTTCTGTCCAAATCCAGCCTTCAAGTCTTACTTGGATACTTCTGAGACAAAACCAGCCCCAGAATAGGAAATTACTCTTGTTCTTTAAGATGCTGCGATTTAGCAAAGAAAGCCACTTCTGAAGGTTGAGGACAAATTTTTCCGAAGGTAAACCTATAAATCCTTCAGGATCCATCTCTAGTGAGGTTAGATGTAGAAACAGGAAAAAGTCTCCAAGCCTGTTTGGCTGGTGAAACCACCCACTGCTGGCACTGCAGGGATTTGGGAGCTGCAATAGCCAGGTCCAGCACAGACATAGAATTAGAATCATAGAATGGCTTGGATTCTGAGGGACTTTAAATTTCATCTCATTTCAACCCCGCTGCCATGGGCAGGGACACCTTCCACTAGACCAGGTGCTCCTGGGGACATGAACCCAGACAGTGCCATCAGGAGGGGAGGAACCCACTGGGGACACCCCGCGGGCAAACAGCTGAGTGTTGCTCAAATCCTGAATTAGGTAAACACATATTTAGGGACCTTTTACAGCAGAAACCACTCTCCTGATCACCTCTCAAGTCCCCCTTGGAGTTGTTAGGGTCTGTTTTGTAAATACAAGGGAGTGGATACTTTTTAAGTTCTTTATCCCAAGGAAGAAGGTTTCTAATGTGGTAGCTTCATACATTTCCTCCCCTTGGGTGCAGCTTGGCAGATAGATTTATATACCAGAATAATTATTTGGGTAAAAATTCAGATCAAGCTATTTAAACTACTTAAATAAAATTCCAAGAAGATCATAACTGTGAAGATACGTGATTTTCTTGTCCTTAAGAAAATACCTCAGAAAATATAATTACGTTATATTGTATCGTGCTTTGGCTATTATATTAACAATAATAAAATATAAAAACTTATCTGGAATTTCTATTATTAGATAAATTCATAGATAGATGCATTAGAAAAAAAATTTAAATTAAAATTTTAAAAAAAATTAAAAATTTAAAATCTTTATTTTAAAAGATATTGCCTATTTTTAATTATTTTATTCTTGCCTTTCTGATACATTCAATGTGATTTTCCAGCTGCAGAGTCTTCTGCCTGGGGAAAGCTGCTGTTCACCTAAATGAGTGTAAACTGCTCTTCTCCTTATCTGCCTAAAAGCACATTTTCTACTATTCATAACTGAGTATTCCTATACTGTTGACCCAAACAAGGAGAGGAAGAGATTCATATTATCATTTTATTCTTCACATCAGTAGAAAGCAGAACTTAGGCCTGTGCTTTGGGGAAGTCCTTTTCCCCATACATGGTAGCACACATAGCTGTTGTGTTTTCCATATTAAGCCATGTACAAGGGCAGCAAACAGGAGGGGTTGACTGTACCCGTTACAAAAATCAGAGGCAGATGAAAAGTACTGGTTGGGCTGGGTGATTACATCCTGCCTTTCTGCTTTACACAGTAGTCCAGAAGGAAGACCTGGCTGGTGTTGAAGCCAACAGAAAAACAGTGGTTTTATGGAAAGTGGAGCATCACTGCACATTTTTGTTGATTATTACATTAGTTGTTGCTAGACTCAAAGAGAAACTCAGGTAAAGGGCAACCACACAAAGACACATCACAGTTTTCAAGGAGGATTTGCCTTTAAGAGGGCATTATCCCTGGAAGTATTCAAGTCCTGGGAGCATGGAAAAACCTGGTATTGTGAAAGGTGTCCCTGCTAACGGCAGGGGGTTGGATCTGGGTGGTCTTTCCCTTCCAATCCAAACCAGTTTGTGCCTCTATGATTATGCTGCAAGGCTTCTAAATACCTTCTTGGAGATTTTGTGCCATTATTAATGTCATTAGCATTGCCCCTTCTTCTGTCATGACTACCCATTACAAGGAGCCATGGAAAACGCATGGCCTTTCACACAAAAACTTTCTGGCAGAGGAGAGATCAATGCTGAAGCACCTGATGGGAAGACAACCCCAATCACCAAAGACATCACACTGTCCCAAGAGTCTCCCAGATGTACCCAGGTCTCCCACAAATAGTGCACCTCCTTCTTCTAAGCAATGCATGCAAGATTCTTCAGAGAAACAAAAGGCAGAAAAAGGAGCAGAGCCTTGTTTTAGTAATCTTTCTGCAGAGCAAGAACTGAGAATTTGAGCTTTTCAGTAATGAGGTTGAAAATTATGAGCTGGAGTTTGGGAAGAGTCTGTTCTTTTAAATTTTGGAAGCAGAAAAATAAAATGAAAATTTCCTACATTCTCTTCAAGGGAAACAATCCATGTTTTAGTTACATGTTTCTGTTTAAACTTGAAGATGTTTCTGGTGCTATTTAACATATTTCTGCATTTGGTGTTCCTGTTTCATTTTGTTTCCCAAAACCAAGGAGTTTTGTTTCACATCCCCTGGAAAATTTGGGTTCTGGTCACTTAATTTTCCTCATTCACAAGCACAAAGTTCATGTGTTTGAGTTACCCTGTCTATAGGGGGGGGGGAAAAAGATAAAAAATTATTTTTTAATAATACATTTTCTTTATTTTTTTCTTTAATGGAAACATTCCCACTTCATTTGTATTTTGTGAGACTTTCTTTTTACTGATTTTCTTTTCTGAACATAAGTTTCAGCCTAAACCAAGTTGACATATTTCTCTTAATGTGTTTTTAAAATACGCTTTATGGTGCTGATAGCTAAGGAAGCTCAAATATAATTCCAAAAGCCTGAGCCCACCAGAAGCCTAATGCAAACATTACTATAAAAACTCCACAATGTTAGAGATTTCAGAGAAACCTGGGTGTTCACTAATGACATCCAAAATGTTATCTGTGCGAGGAAAATATGTTCTGTTGTTTGGCAACTTGATAGCTGTTCAGTTTTTCTTTTTTCTGCACCCAGAAAATCTGTTTCTAATGTTTCTGCTGCAGAGAATATGGAACAGCAGGAGCAGGAGCAGAAGTTGATGCAGGGGGGGATTTCGTGATTGTTATTCAGCTCACATCTCTGGAAGGCCCACTCCCTCTCCCCAGATTTCTCCCGAGAAATCTGCTGAATAAAGAGTGGCTCCAATGCGAAGGGCAGGAGAGAGAAATAATATTTCTCCTATCCACATGGAACAGGCATGAGAGTTGTGCAGCAAACATTGATCAGTAGTCCTTACCTTTCCCCAGCACTCAACTTTCGGTGAGTGGAGAAGGATGGTCAGCATTTGGCCAGACTGGGGAGCAGCAGAGGGCACAGGAGCTCTAGGGCAGCCGGAGCTGAGCACCGGTGCCCCTTGTGCCAGCAGCCCTCACCTCCCTGCACTGCTGAGGACTGGCACTTCCAGGGGGTTTTTCACTCAGTTAGATCGTCCCCAGAGGACGTGCCCCCAGCACACACTGCAAACATCTGTCTGGCCTGGTGCAGGAGGACCAGTACTTCCCTGGCTGAGCATCTAGGAGAGGACTGAGTGGCCAGTTTGGAAACAACAGCAGATTGCTTCAGTCCTCGGTGAAACACCATCTGTGAAGGTCTGTGTCCATGGGGTTTCCAGGAGAAGAGCTCCCTTACTCACCCTGGCACCAGCCCCTGCTAGGTAGAGGCAAAATTCCAGCTGGGACTCTTTGATGGTGTCTGGAATTCTGCTCCAGGTAAGCACACAGTTCAAACATCACCCTGAAATATTTGCTGGGAAGCTACTATTGTAACTTCCAAAAGAGGCAAAGCCAGAGGTTTCTCTAGATATTTTTCCCTTCCCATCTCAGCAGGGAAGGAACATGCTTCATTTCATCTCCAATCAAAACCTTTCTGGTCACATATGGACCCTGGGTTTTCACACAGTGACATTCCTTTAAAGGATGGCAACACAAAACCCAAATAATCTTCCTGTGGCTATGCCATCAGCACAGAAATAGCACAGGGCTTCTTTCCCCACCAGCCACAAAGGAAGGATTTCATTCAATGCCAGCGGCTCCCCCCTGCATTCCTTGTTCCAAGAAGCACCTGGAAAACCAGACTGCAGTGCCTCTGCCTGCAGACACTAACTGCCCTACATAGCAATGGCTCATTTTTGGCTATGTCACCTCAGCAGTCTTTAAGGTGACCCTGAGCAGAAGCCTGTCTGTCAGGCTGTCCTGCTGGGTTTTCCCAGGGAGGAGAGGTGCTAAACCACTTGTGCTGTCCCTCCAAGTGTGGCTTCAGTAGAGTGCCCTCACCCTGCCATTAATCCTTCCTATGGATCCCCCATTTCCAAAAGAAAATGTCTTGAGTTGTGAAAGGAGCAGCACCTTCCACTGCAGAGCTGATTACAGGATGGAGACCTCATTTTTATTATCTGAAGCATTCTGTGGATGAAAAGCAGTAACAGTCTATCCTGCACCCATCCAAATCCTCCCTCAGCCTCCCTGGCTGCTTCATGTGCTGGCTTTGAATTCCAGCTTTGTCATCAAGCTGCATCCAATCTGGCAGAAACCTCCAAATTGTGTTATTTGGAATTTTGCATCCAGCTGTTTCAGGCCAGCTTTTTTTCACTTTTTTTTTTTTTTTTTTTTTTTTTTTTTTTTTTTTGTCAGAACTAACAATTATATAAACAAAACTTTTTGGGGGGGATTTTTTTTTCCGTGCACTTCAGATAGGAAATTATCTTTGCTTCAAAATATATTCTTTCTTCTAAAATATGCTTAGCTGCATGACTTCATTCACAAGAATATTCACTATTGCTGAACTAGCAGCAAAAAAAGAAAGAAAACCTGAACTCAGTGAACCATGATCAAGTAATCCGAGGAAAGCAGCATGTTTCTCTCTAGACAGTTCAGAATACCAAATGCTAAGACATAAGAATCCCACTAAATATACCTCTTCTCCTTATCTCTGTAAATGTCTAACAGTATTTTCAATTCTCATCATTTTATCATGAGTCATCTGCATTTACTGGTGATTTAGAGCTTGGATCAATTTTTAACCCAACAATTTAAGCTTTCTTTTTTTTTTTTTTCTTTAGAACATATCCAGCCTTCCTGGATATGCCTGGAAAGGCACATGAGTGCAGAATGTTCAGCCTTCCGAGAGCAAATAAAAGAACCTGATAGGAAACATTTTCAGCTCTAGTTTTAAGCCAAGCTCATGATTTTAGAAAGCTTGGATTAAGCAACACAGCTACTTGAAAACAAAGAGACTTGAAATAATGTGGAGTGGAGTAAGCAGCGTATTTGGCAGACAAGGCCTCGATTTTATTTCTGTTCATTCTTTTTTTCCATTGCTGCTTGCCTACAAAGCTCTTTTTAAAGCATTATTCCAGGTTTCAAAGCTCAGCACCAGGCTGAGCATCATCCAATCATTCCTCATCTTTCCACATCTGACTATGAATTCATACTGGGTGGCTTTGGGAGGTCTATTATTATTATTATTATTATTATTATTATTATTATTTCTATTAGGAAGAATTTCTTCCCTGTGAGGGCAGTGGGAGTCTGGCNGATATGATATGATATGATATGAGATGCCCCTTGGTGCTCCCTCCAAGAGCCTTTCCCAAAGCTGCAGGAGGCTGTACCCTGCAGCCCAAATAGTTATGAAAGCCTCATATATGTGTATATATATATATATATATATATATATATATATGCTTTTTTTCCTTTATTATAATACAATAAGAAAGGGAGCAGAGGAATTCAGCCAGCAGCCAATGCAAACATCACCCACGAGCGCTGTCAGGGCAAGCCCTGGCCGTGCCACGAAGGAACCTGACACAGAGAGCAGCACAGAGAGCACACAGCCCTGTTCAGTCGTGCCTCGGGGATGGGGCTGGTGCTGCCAGCTGCCCGACACAAAGCTCACGGAGACCCTGCTCTCAGCTGAGCCCTGGGCTGGGCAAACACCCCAGGGAGGGTTGGGGATGCCCAGCCACTTCCACAGCTCTTGGTGTGCCAGTGCCCGTGGCCACAGGCAGGGCAGATGGTCAGAAGTGGTTTCCATTTGGGGAAAGAGGCAAAACACCATAAATCATATTTAGTCTGCTGAAACCTCCAAGTGATAAAACAATTGAAAAGACTACTTTATTTATAAAACACATATGGAGGCCTTATTCAAGCCAGGAATGAGGTAATTTCTGCCAATTAAGTCTCCCTCATTCTGCAGTTGGAAGCAATCAAAACAAAGGCAGAATTATCAATGGCATGTCTGTGTGCTGCAGCCCCAGAAAATACCTGTTATGTTGGGGCTACAGTAAATCACTTCCCACCATGTGCAGGGAGACTTGCTCTCAGCTCCCCTGGACTTGAGAGGAAAAGAGAGCTTAAAGTATTTACCTAATTAATGGGTAGTATTTTGAACATATCCTATCTAAGTCTCTTTTCAAAGCAAAAGGCAGTATTGTAACAAAATGGTGAAGGGATAGCATGAACTCCAAGTTTCTATCTGGAAACAGGTTATGTCTTCCCTACTCTTCTCCTCCCACTACTCACTGAAATTGTTGGAGGAGTTTTTTGCTCAGTGTAATTTATCCAGATCAAGAAAGTTGCACACATTGCCTCTTGTTGGAATATCCCACCATTGTTTTATCTCTCCTACTGGTGAGAATGGTGAGAATTGCTCTTGTGCAAAATAATAAGGGAACTACTATGGCTATAATTATTCAATATTAGACATAGAATACCTGCCAGTAAACACTACAAAAGAACACTAATTAATTGGATTCTTGTAATGAGTGATAAACTGACAGTAACAGTATTTTGAAATCCTATGCAACTTCACACAAAAGTCAGAGATTTGGCCACACATTAATGATCTTTCCAACACTGCTACAATTATTAATATATTAATTTTAATTAAGAGAAAAGTGAGACAGAGAGAGATTTCTATCATGTCGATGTAGCAAGCTCATTTATCCTGAGAAGCTTGCATGCTGCCCTAATCCAAATCATTCCTCTGCCACTGCAGAAACAAACTGTGGAGCCAAGAAATCTGCAAAAGGACTTAGATGCCCAAGCACGAAATTATGATCTTCAAACCTTCATGACTCTGCAGAAAGCATCTATTAACATCTGTGTTTTCTACATTAAAGTTCTCTAGATGTCTAAAATTCCCATAAGTTCTCTGCTCCTCTCTGTGCATTTGCAGCTCAGCACTTATCTCGGATGTAAACTGTGTCAGCATCCACAGAGAGGATTCCTCTACTCTTTGCCCCTGCAGCACCCTGCCTGACAGGCTCTCAAATGGGAGAGGAGCACCCTGAGCTCCAGTCCCAAACTCAGATGAAGTTTAGGAGCTCCACACAGAGACTTCCTCCTCCTAATGCAGAGGACCCCCTCCTTCTTGTGCACCAAGTAAGTGCACCATCACAGGTATGATATCTCATCAATGGAGCACCAGGGAAGGCTGGACACCAGGGCAGCTCTCGCAGGACCCAGCAGATGCAGGGGAGCCCCCATGGAGTGCACAGCCTGTGCAGCCTCCTCCAGCAGCACAAGCAAGCAGTGTGGGGTGAGGAGCCCTCACCAGTGCCATGCCCTGTGGAATAGTGCAATGGCAAGGGGTGTGGGTGTCTCCACCCCAGCCCTCATCTTTCCTTCACCTCTGGAGGCTGCAGACATGTCCCAGCAGGTCAATGTTTTTAACTCTTGGGGAAACACTGGGGCCAGGTAATGAAAGCTGTTCCTGCAAGGCAGAACTGTGACCTGAGGATGATGCACATTTCCTGCTCCTGATGTGCAGGTGAATGGCTGCAATTAAAGCATGTCCTTCCTTCTACAGTCACATGGGCTTTCGTCCTGCCCAGCCTCAGCATGCCCTTGTCAGACTCAGGATAGCACCTCATCCCAGGCATTTCCCTGGTGTAGTTCAACATCTCACCGTGTTTCATGCAAGCACAAGATGCTGGAATTTACTGCACTGTTCCCCAGCTCCAGCAGCAGCAGGACTTGCACTTCATAGTCTGTAAAAGTACAGACACGAGACCAGGGCATGCAGAGTCAGTAACAGGGACTTTGTTATAGATATATCAGATGTGCTCCTTCAATTCTACATCACAGATACTGGGAATAAACATGGTTACTGCAAACTGAGAGTCTGACACAAAAGGATGAGCACCCTGAATCTGTCCATCAGGAGATCACACCAAGGAAATATATAAATTTCTCGTATCACTCTTTGAACATCACTCTTAAATTCTCAGCTGCTGGAGACACATAGAGAGGCAATTAGCTCAAATTCCCTTTCTCCAAAGGCATAGTGAGCTGCAGAAAAAGACATCCTGATTCTAAACTGAAGGTTCAGGAATGAAAAGAAGGTATAAACACCTTCCTGCTACTACTGAAGGAGGATCTCAAGACCTTTGAGACAAATTCTCAGTTTTCTGAGGCCCAATTTAAATGATTTTATTATTTCTAGAGTTAGCAATATTTTAATGATACATTTGAATAGACAGAGAGAGTGAGTCATTTCAATCTCTTAAATAAGGGATGCCTGCAACCTCAAGAAGTGACTCTTGGTTTACCCCAAATACAACTAGTTATCACTATACCAAAAAAACATCAAACCAGTTCAGTGGGTGACTAGGGGATTGTTTTCACTAAGAAAATCATGTCTCCCTGCACAAAGATTGGTAGTAGAATTGTACACCTGCTTTTCAGAGATGTTCACAACTCCAAAGGGTGGAGAACCTGAGTATCATTAGAGCAGAAGTGGATTTTTTTAAAAATAAATAATTATGGATATTAACTAAAAGCAAACTGTTCTTCTGAACTGTATCATATTGGTCAAAATACCTTTCAGAGGCTAGATAGGCCCAAGGTGGAAGCTGGTGCCCAGTCAGAGCCATTCCCAGTCCAGACAGGGACATGTTTCTGCCCAGCCTCACAAAATAATGAAAGAAAATACAGAAAGATTCACTGAAACACTAATTCCATTTTAATTAAAAGCTTTATATCAACATCTATTTCACTTATAATAGGCAATTTCCTACTTCCAGGTGCATTTTAAGGCTTGCTTAAGCTCCAGTGGTGAGGCGTTTTTATTGGTGTACTTAATAGTGGATTTAGATTGCTTGTTGTTCCATTGTAACCCCAAATCTAGATCGAAGAGATAATTTTATGTGGGTGCAGAGCAGGGAATCAATGGAGCTGTGCTTGTGTTTAACCCAAGTGTTGTGTTGTATTAGGGCACTTGTAAAGGAAAGGTTTATTTTCTCTTATAGATTTCTCCTTTTTCTGAATTGGTGGGGATATTGTGACTTTGGGGTCACATTAAGGCTTGCTGTAAGGAGTTTCAGCATCACTCAATGACAATGGGATCTCAAAGAACCAAAAAGAACAATGCCAGCACAAAATCAGGGGTGAAAGAAATATTAAAAGTAGGAGGGATGTTGCTGGGCAGCAATCCTTGAATTTGGTGTTTACAGGAGATCTCAGAACACCCTTTCCTTCTGCCTACCTGGCATAACCTCCTGCTGCCTGCTCATACTGTCCCAGGATTGACTGACAGAAATTGTGCTGCTAGGCAAAGGAGAGGAGAATTGGAAAGTCACTCCCATTTATCTTAAATATTTGAACCAGGTGCACCTACACACAAAACAAAAAAACCAAAAGGTTGCTATTCATTACTGTATTACTGCCATTGTTTGCTCTGTAATTAGTGATGATAGGTAAGCAAGCTGGAAGGAAAGCAAATAAGAAGTTAGTAAATGGAGCAGCATTCCAAGTGGGCAGAAAAGCAATAAAATGGGACCTGAAAATGACACTGGAAGAGTCTGTTAATCTCTATTCATTTGCTATTTCATTCACATTTGACTTTCAGATTCAGGGGTTCTTTCCTGAGCATAGTGAGAGGATGGAGCCTCTGGATCAGCTCCAGGCTCAGGTGTGCAGCAAACTATGGCAGGCCAGTTGTAGGACATCAATCAGCAGGCTCTCACTGATGAATTAAACCAGCAGAGAGGTTTTTACCCCAAGCCATATGGCCAATGGAAAGCAGAGGGGTTTCCACTGTCATGCCCAGAGATAGAGCCAGTACTGCTGAAGCTCAGTTTTTCTGTTTAAAGAGAGGGAAAGGCTTCCCAGAGTCAGTTTTTGCTAAGATTGAAGCTTTTGCAAGTAAACAGATAGTTTTAAAAGCCCACTTCCATCATAGATTGTATAATGTTTGAAAGCTTGGAACTTCAGATATGCAGAGTCTGACATTTCATGGGGCAAAAGAGTAACAAAAGGGGGAAATACAGCTTGGCTGCATTTAGGAAAATGCTATCTAGCAGGGACCCATGGTTGAAGTCTGTGCTCCTGCTTCCAGCTGACTGATGGCTCCTTCCAATCTTCCCTGAGGCTGAAAGCCAACCATCCCCACCTGTCAGCCTGCTCATGGCAGCACAGCTCCCACCTCCTCAGTGGACCAGCAGCAAGAATGGAGATGAGAGTTAGAAGAATATTCTTCTGGGGGGAAAAAAAATAAAAAACAAGAAAACAAACAAACAAACAATAAAAAAAAACACATAAGCCAAAACATGTTTTGACATTTTTAAAGCCCCATGTTGCACATGCTACCATTCCACCATGCAATCACACCACCACACCATGCCAGAGCCTTTGTGTTATTGCACTCATGTCTCACATTGGTCTCAGTCTCATTGCGTATTCATGGGGGAGGAGATGCAGGTTAGTTGTCAAAATTATTTGTGTACTGAAATATGAAGAGAGGAGCTTGAGTGATTTGAAGACAGTCTAGAGGAGGGACTTTTACAACACTGTTTTTCTATCAATTTTATCTCCATCCTGAACACACATACCCATTACCTAGAATGCACTTCAATAGATGGCAGGTTTCTAAAAGAATTTTTTAAAATCTCCATATCTTATCTTCATCTTGAAGTACTCAAACAACTTCACACCTAGTCAACTCAGGCCCTGAGGCTTCTCAAGGGTGAGGGCTGCACCCTGATACCTCATCACCCCCGGAGCTGAACAATGGAGAGGTTCAACCCATGGAAAATTCTGTGTTGGGCAACAGTCCCGCCCCACGGAGGTCACAGCAGCTGCACGCCTCCACCGCCCACAGACAGCAAAAGAAGGCGCAGTGCTTTGAACAGCACAGAATACAGGAGAACTCACTGGGAATGGAACTTTTACAGGATTTAGCTTTCTTCCTACTTTATTCTTGCCCCAAGCAGGGTACAGTCCCCAGTGGCCTCCAACCCTTGGCTTGGTGGCAACGTATGTTCTAGGGTTCAACCACTTTGTTGGGACTTGAAGAGGAGTTCATTCTCGGTAAATTACTCATAGCAAAAACAATCTGCAGAGTCAGCTTTGTCGGTGACAGTCCTGAAGGGTTGTCAGCCCCTCCTAGGTCACCTGGTGAACAAAGCATCATAACACATGGTATAATAAAAAAAATTAAAACCAGATAAA
Source organism: Buphagus erythrorhynchus (assembly GCA_013400855.1). NCBI lineage: Eukaryota > Metazoa > Chordata > Aves > Passeriformes > Sturnidae > Buphagus > Buphagus erythrorhynchus. The sequence goes on along the minus strand of VZTT01009886.1, from coordinate 1,278 downwards.
AAAACCTGCCATCCAAGGCCCTGGCTCTATTGTGGGGACCTTGTAATTAAATAATTTCTAATGAGCAGCCTAGAATATCACACAAAGACCTGAAAAAAGCCCAACAAAGTGATAAGATCACTTATTAGTGCCAAACTTCTGATTTAATTATATATTCCTGGAGCCCTGTTCTCAAGGGATCTGCTTACACAACTACATGGTGAAACAGAAGAAGGGATTAGAACCTGTGGGAGAGAAGCTGGAGAATTTGTTCCCAATTCACAAAGAAAAGTCTCCACACACCTGACCAAAGAGGACTCTGAGATTAATGTACTGAGAAGGCTGAATAAAGGACTTTCTTTTTTTTTTAGTGATAGGGAGGTAATAAAATACTTGTTATCAACCTGAACTGGACAGTCTGACACAGTGCTTCTCTCATTAAGGGAGTTAATATTCCCACCAGGAACAGGGTAAATCAGAAGGGCAGTGTGCTCTTGAGTCACCATCTCTGGACTGTCCTTTTTTTTCAGGTAAGATCCTTCAGACTTTATCTGTCTCCAGACTTTGCTTTATCCCAAATGCCAAGTTCAAACTGGCTGGACAGGGAAGGCTGGGCTAGAACCAGATCAGTTCACAGGAGGGTGATACAAGGGAGAAGGGCTTTACTCCACGTTTTGTGGCCAGACATTTGGACCGTTGGCAATGTCTAAGGAGAGGAGTCCCCACTGCACTGTCACTTTTGCAGAGAAGCACTTGATTTATCTGTCCATGACAAAACTTCTAATTGAGCAGTTAGCTGTGATAAACATCTCACTCTTGCCCACACAGTGACCCTGTTTTGAAACCCTTTTGTTTTGCCCTTGTAGCATTTCTCCCACTCTTTCCTTTACTTCCTCTGTTGTCATCTCCAAAATTCTGTTCAGGACATATCTTTTGCCATCTTCCTTATCAAAAACCTGATTTATTTGGCCTTTCTAATACGTGCTTCTTCCTGACTGATTCACTTAACCAGTGCCAGCTCCCAGTGGTGACACTGCCAAGGCCCCTTGTGGAAGTGCCCTCACTGCTGAATGTTCTTTTCACACCTTCATCTTCACAGATTGTTCCTTCTTGTTCCTCATGAGAAACTAAAATTAAAATGAATCCTTAAAAATCACCATCTCCAAATTCACATACTTACAAAGATTCAGAAAAACCTTCCACGCCCTCTTCCAACAAACACCACCAGGCTCCCACCCTGCCATGTTGTTGGAACCCACAGACGAAATGGGGACTGACCCAAAAAAATTTTCTTTTTCT